>JBBPQV010000166.1:0-34420 GCA_038092675.1 Boletus rufocinnamomeus
AGGCACGACGTACGAGGTACTCGATCAACTACCCCTCCTCGGAGATACCACCGCCAACCAGGCCATTCTCTTTTCCCATGTGTTTCTTCCCGTACCGATCGAACAACCGAGCTATCCAAATTACACACTACCTCCAGCCAATCTCTCCGCTCCAGATATCCCCTCCTCCCTCCCCAACTTTACCCTCGTCATAGCGCCAACTTCTGCACAGTTCTCGTCCCTTCCGCAGACCGCGTGTAGTCTACTAAACACGTCATCATCGACCGGTTCGATAATCAGCAACAACCCATGGCTGCGGAGCTCTCAAGGCTGGAGATCACAATGGCTCGTCGCCGGCCTCTCACCAAGCACAAACTACACCGCCTATGTCATCCAGGACGCACTCAAAGTCAGCGGTCCCATCTATTTCACAACGAAATCTGGCAAGTCGCTTCCTTCTCCCCCCTTTTTCCCCTCTGACGATGCACCCATCAGCAAACTTCCCCTGCCCACTCGTCTACTCTCTCCCCTACTGTCCTTCCATCGCATACGCCGTCCCATTACCACCATTGCCAGCCCCCGCATTCGGTTACGACGCGTCGTCCCTCCCAGACACCATCTCCTCTCCCCTCCTCCAATACATGACCAATTTCACCACCATGCTCTCCACATTCGCATGCGGACGCGATCTCTACTCACCTCTCCAAACCTGTGCAGACTGTCAAACCCACTACCGCGCATGGCTCTGCAGCGTCTCCTTCCCCCGCTGCTCCGAACCCGCACCGGGAGATAACAACACGAGTACTCCATCCCCCTTTGGGAGCACTGCGCAGGTTCCGCTCTCGGCGCTCCAACCACAGCCGAGCGGTTCCCCGTCGAGAAATCCGTATTTTCCAAACGCGAGTTATGACTATTCGTCCTTGTTGCCCTGTCTCGAGACATGCAATGCAGTCGACCGCGCATGCCCATACTTTCTTGGCATCAAATGCCCGACGACCCGGTTTAACGCAGCGGAGAGCTACGGCACTGGATTCATAGACAGCGGACAGGTCGGCGAGATGGGCAACGGTGTCACGGGCGTGGCACAAGATAGATGGGGAAACGTGTGGTGTAACGGAGATTAGAATATAGACGTTGGATTCTGGAACACTCGTTGCAGGGCTTCGTGTAGATTAGGTTGCTTCAACTGATCATTACCGTAAACCGGCTTGGTATAATCGTCTAACAAGTCTATCGAGTTGGGGGTTATCGATCTATCCTTCAAAGGCGCCGGGCGCAACGTCTACTCCAAATGTGCTCTTCGCAAACCCTCTCATGCTTCTCTCCAACTCGTCTTCGAAACCGATGCTTGATCGGCCCAACATGCGCCGAACCCATTGACGCACTTTGCTCGTCCAGAACATCAAATCAATGGACAGCATGACGCCCCGAAATATAAGGTAATGCCAGTACTCATTGGCACGCTCTGTCAACGTGAGATGCGTAGACGTCGTCAGGGATGCGGAAGCCCAGTATCCGGTGATCTTGATGCGATTGACAGGCGAGCCAAGTACTTGATTGTTTCCTATAGTGAACGGTCAGACGGGTACGACAGGGGACTAGAACCTATTGGCACCAACCTTGAACGATCCTGGTACGTTCTGCCAGTCAGCAGTCGTCCTGGTGCAAGTCACATCGCGTACTCACCTCATGTTCCTCCCAAGGAAGATGAGTTCCTTGGGCATTTTATCCGTATCCAGCAAGAACCGCTTCAGCTTGGCCTTCATCTGCACGCTCTGCTCATACTGATTCAACCCCTCTACGGTCCCATTCCCATTCCCGTTCCTCGTCTTGCCATACTTCACCGGCCGCATCAACGTCGCACTCGCAAACAAGTCCGGCGTGCCAATACCCCACAGCGTCGTCACACGCTCAATCGCATCCCAGTCAGCAGCCAACAAGCCCCTCCACAACGTTGCATACTGCCTTCTGAACGACTCCTCGACACGAACATACAATCCATGATCGAGCAACACAAGCTGCGGATACTTAGGGTTCGAAGGATGAGGGCGAATAATGATGTTGCCAGGGTGCGGGTCACAGTGTACCCATCCCCAGCTGAACATTTGTGCACTGAACAATTCCACCATGGTTTGCATGATTGACTTGACGCCGCCTTTCAAACGAACGCCTTCCAGCGAGGAATGAATCCTGGAACTCGAAGCAGAGGCTGCCTGGTTTTCCTCTCCCATCAGTCTTTGAATAGCCGCACGGTCGCTCAACCGCACGCCGTCGATCCATTCGGCAGTGAGTACCTTCTTTGTCGAATATTCCGGGTACACCTTGGGTATGTGTACCTTGCCAGCGAGACGCGGTTCGGTAGCGACAAACTGAGCAGTGACATGCGCATTCCGTGCCTCTTGCACAAAGTCCAGCTCCTGCCTTAGATGGCTATTGATGAAATCTGCGCAGGACATGAACAACTCACTTTTCACCTGAAACAAGAAAGGGGGAGTGAAATAACGCACCAACAGCAAAATAAACGGGTAGATCGAACATCCATTTCTCGAATATCCACATCACCATACGGAATGCGCCGAGATCCCATTCGATCTGTTTCGTCACGTCTGGCTTTTGGATCTTGACTGCCACCCACTCGCCACTTTTAAGCTTGGCGCGGTGGACTTGGGCAACGCTGGCACTCGCGATCGCTTCTTCTTCGAATACGTCAAAGATGCCGCCAGGACCTGCGGGAGGGCGACCAAATTCGGATTGAAAGACAGACAGGATGGCAGAATAGGGTATTTGAGGTGCATCATCGAACAGGCGTGCGAATTTGTCCTGTATTGGACGTGGCAGCAAGGGTGAATTAGCACCAATGGCCTGGCCTGAAAGCAAAATGGCGTAAAATTGGTGTCAGAGAACGATGCTGCCACCGTCAGTGTGCGCACCTATTTTAATGTAGAGACCACCGTTGGAAGTGAAGAGATTGTACATCCTATCCGCCACGCGCGCGTGAAGTTGTGGGATTTGGTCTGCCTTTTCAGGCTGAAAGTTGAGCTTGTAATCTAGGGATATCATGGCGCACTACGATAAAACACGCACGTTAGTAATGTGGATATAATTAAGTGGGACGATGTGAAATGAAAGCGAGCGCAACTCCCAGCGCAGAGTTCAAAGACATGAGCGGCATGGGCAGCGCAGCGGGTCACGGACTCGTCGAGTGGGCGTGGTCGACGGCAAGTTCGAAAGTGGCTATTGCCATCGAATGAAGGAACGCTGGTTTGCAAAACCAGTTTTGGGCTGCGGATTCACGGACGAGTCTGGGAAGGCATACTCACTGTCCAAATGGTGCGAAAGTTGCGCCGGACTGCAGAAGCGTTGAACCCCTGGTCAAGGAACCAGAGAGTGCCGAGTGTGACTGCAACATAGGTAGACCGTCTGGCGAACTTGTGCCATCGTGGGTGTGAAGGGGGTAGAGTTGAGAGAGATCTGCGGCGGTCGATAAATATGAGGGACCGATTTCGGGGAAACAACAGCTTCCGCCATGGTGCTGCAGCATTCATGAAAAACATGTTGAAGGTGACTGAGGAGAACGAGTTGAGCCATGAGAGCGATGATTAGTAGAAGCCGGTCAAGTCCAAGTATGACGCAAGCCGGCATCGCATCCGGTGACGTCGGAACGACACTCAAGTCGACTGATGCCATCACAGCGCGCCTTCTGGTAGACCGACGCTCCTCGAGTCGTTCGTCCGAGTTCCTACAAGCGGAGGGAAGTGCGGCATACCCTCTATCATCATGCCGTGCACGGCGCACACACCCAATTTCAGAGTCCGTTCTTTGAACCCGGTCTATCTCCCCATACGGGTGATGGGGCCACGGTGTTGGTCACACGTGTGATGCGCTCCACTCTAGAATCTATAGCAATTTCAACCTTATACAGCTCGTGATGGCGCTCCTCGCACTCGATTGGGCAGACATGGCACTGACAACCTCCGATTTGAGTTACAGGTTGACTTTGCGCAGCGGCCCCGTTGTGGACACCGTACAAGGCTTACCTAACACATGTGACTTGTGCCCGCTCTCCGCGGCATATAATAAGCAACCAAGGGATTCCCGACTCGCTTGTCTCTGATCCCCCACTTTCGAATGGTACCAACTCCTCTGCATTCCCCACAGTCCTCTCGCCTCGTCGTTACCCTTTTATCTGTATTATCCCAACATGTGCCCGGCATCGCTCGTAAACTTGGCGGCGCCGACGGTGAACCAACCATCTTGCACGCTTACGCGAAACGTGCTACGTCAGACACCAGCAGCCCCCAGTTCATCGTCTTCGCCTGTCTCATTCCCGTCCTCGTCTTGTTGTCGGGTGTGTTTGCCGGTCTGACATTAGGCTACATGAGCTTGGACGAGACCCAGCTCAACGTGTTAAGCATCTGTGGTACCCCGTCAGTATCCTCTGATACGTGTCGTCCCGTATAATCCCACTCACCTCTGCCACAGTCAGCAGAAGCGGTACGCTGCCAAGATCAAACCCATACGCGAGAATGGTCACCTCCTTTTGGTGACACTCCTGTTGGCCAACATGATCGTGAATGAGACACTGCCCATTATCTCCACCCCCGTTCTGGGCGGAGGCGTGCAGAGTGTTGTCGTCAGCACGGTCCTTATTGTCATGTAAGCATTGCGCTCCATCAACACGAGTTTTTAGCATTAGCGTGCGAATCCGCACAATTTGCTCGTCATGTCATTCTATCTTCACCTTTTCCCCATGCATCTCCAAAGCCGAGACCCCTTCGTTATCCCCTTTTAGGTTGAATCTGGTTGTTGATCTTTCTTTGACAGCTTTTCGGAAATCATACCGCAGTCTCTTTGCACTCGCCACGGTCTTTATTTGGGTGCAAAGATGGCTGGCTTTACCCGTGTTTTGATTTACCTCATGGTTCGTCTTGTGGTCATGACTTGTTCCACATGCAAGCCACTGACGAGTATAACGTAACAGGGGGTCGTAGCCTGGCCCGTCGCGAAACTGCTCGAGTTCGTTCTTGGGCCACATCACGGTATCATCTACCGCAGAGCAGGTCGGTACCCTCCCAATCCTCTCCATGACTTTGTATCGAGTTCCTTGCTACAGAGCTCAAAGAGTTGATTGCGATGCATTCGTCGATATCTGCCCATGGTGGCGACTTGAAGACGGATACTGTCACTATCATCGGTGCTACTCTTGATTTGCAAGAGAAGGTCGTGAAACAGGTGACGTGGCCATTTATTCCTCACCTTGGTGATCTCCTGAGGTGCGATACGGACAGGCCATGACGCCCATCGACAATGTTTTCATGCTTTCCATCGACTCGAAACTGGACTATGACACGATGAAGAAAATCTGCTCGACCGGTCACAGTCGTGTACCTGTGTACGAAGAAGTCGAAGTTGCCGTGAACTCGTCTGGCCGTCTGGAGAAGGTCAAGAAAATTATCGGCATCCTTCTCGTCAAACATGTATGTTACCATTTCCCCACGTCGACAACCCACCTAACATTAGTGCCAGTGCGTGATGCTTGACCCCAAAGGTAAAGACACAGCCCTGTTTGCGTACGCATTTCTGATCCAAATAATCGCTTAGATGCAGTCCCTTTGCGCAAGATATCTCTAAACAAGGTCCCTTTCGTTCCAAACAACGAGTCTCTTCTCGGTATCTTAGATAAATTCCAAGAAGGTCGTTCCCATATGGCCATCGTTTCTCGTTTCAGCGTTGAGAAAGCCGCCTCTGTCAAGAAGGTCGCGAAGCGTACTCTTACGCAACGTCTGCGTCAGAGTGTTGGCATCAGTGACTCCACTGACTCTAGTGAATCATCCAGCGATGACGAGGAATCCAATTCTAGGCCCAAGGCGAGCGCGGAAAATGGCAAAGGGCATTCCAAAGGTGTCTCCTGGGTTGATGACTCTGAAACAGAGGCGCCCACAGAGTTGAACGATGCAGAGAAGGAGGCCGAACGACCATCCGTTACCGTGAGGAATGGTGTCAGATCCAAACAGCGGCGTCAGCATCGAAAGGCGGACCTCGAGTCAGGCCCGGTAGAAGGAACGGAAACAAGTGGTAACACCAAAGATAAGCAGAAGATAAGGTTACCAAAACCCGGGACTGGATTGGAACAAAACATGCCCGCTGACGCTCTTTTGACCAAGAAAGATGCCAAGGACTTTCTGCAGGGTATCGATCCTGCGATTATGCCACTCGGTATCATTACTCTCGAAGATGTACTTGAAGGTCGGTACGACTTCTGGTCATGTTTACAGTCACTGACACCAATCCTTTAGAGCTGATTGGTGAAGAAATATACGATGAATTCGATGTCGAAGCTGCTAACGGAACTATATCATCCTTTGTCCCTTCCGAGCATGCTAATACTAACGGAACTGAAACGTCTCCCCGTGTCGCGCCTCAGATCAACGACGTCCCCGCCACGACAAGTTCTGGTCTCCGCCCACTTAACACCCGTGGTCTAAGCTTCCTACGTTCGACCAGCGCTCCTCCGAGTCCTCGCAGTCGCAGCAGACCCCCATCCGTCTTCTCTGTGCCTAGCCAAGCACCTCAGCCGAACACAGCCGTACCGCCTAGCGCTGCTACACCAACTGCGCCAGCAACCGTCCCCGGGAGCCCCGAAATTACCGTAACAACTACCCTCGATGAACCCAAATCCAAGGGAGAAATGCCTAACGAATCTGGTGTCGTCTCGCCATCTGAAACCCCTTCTGATACTGGCACGCCTCGGTCTACGGCTATAAAGAAGCGCCCCGTCAGTAGTTCCGGTCCTGGTTCCCCACTCGTCACTTCCATGAGTCCTGCTGCTTCGCGATCCACTTCCCCAGCACCTTCCCTCGAAGCTATCCTACTGGACAGGAAGCGTCGTTTAGCTGCCGCGGCTGCTGCTGGTAAAGACACGGCGGGCTCTATGACCGCACCTTCTACTCCGGGCACGAACGAGAACTATGATGCAAGGGTGCCAGCATTGCGATCTCCGACCACGTCCACCAAAGGCACGAGCAAATTCAAGAGCAGTCCCCTCGGAGGCGGCGAACAGACTGGCGTCGTCATGGCGAAGAAGGTCAAGCGAGATATCAAGGACCGTGCAGAGGATATTCGCATACCTGAGGAGATGGACAAGGCCGGTCCGGACAAGAAAGAGGACGACTCTGGTTACTTATAACATTTAGCCACGGGAGCCAGTGCTACCCTTGTTCTTGCAGATTTCAGGTCCTGAATTGATTCTCACCACGGTATACATGCGCGGTTCTCTTTGATTTCTTACTATGCTTCTCTCTTGGCGTAAGTTCACCTTCGAGCCTCGTCACAATCTCTTATGCTGTTTGTGGTGGCGTTGAGCTGCACTATACCTATCCATTTCTCATCTGTCATATATTGTGTCTCTCGTATGTCACGTACTATCGATCGAAGTGTTTCCAGAGTGTCCCGAGTGAAACGTTGAGTATGGAATAAAAGAGAATACTTGACGATCAATGTTTGTGGAACGACCAAGCCAAGTTGAGAGCATTCGGCACCCAATTATCCCAATCGTCCCAACCACCCCCATCATCCCGTTCAAACCCCGTACTGCGAAGCCCGTCGCCGAGTCTCGCTTCCATACCAGAACCCCTTCTCACACCCTCCTTCATCTCTATGCCCACTCCTTTCAGACCATCCAAGACCGCGCGATACAACGCCTCCTCCGTAGGTCCCCGAACGCCCCTACCCACGACCTTGCCATCCAACACAGCCAGCGTCGCAAACGCCACCGGCAGACCGACACACCTAGACATGGCCGACGCGTTCTCGGTACCATACGACACCAACGAGGACGTATACACCTCCGTTTCGTCCCCCGCCGCCGACGCAAACGCAGGCTGAGCGACGATCTCGTGCGAGAGCACGACGAGGTCTCGTTCGCCGGGGCTGTACCTGAGCTTGTGCGCGAGCACGAGGGTGAAGAGGTCGATCGGCGCGGTGGGCTTGGAGGGTAGCGGCGGCAGACCGTGACCGTTGCCGTTCGTCGTCGCAGCGCCCGAGCCTGAGGGGGCGATGCCGAACCATTGTAGGGCTCTCAGCGCGCGTTCGCGGTGCCGTTGGTTCGGAACGACGTTGGACAGCGCAGAGGCGAGGGAACGCAGGTCCGCAGGGACGTCCTCGCCCATTTGTTTCCCTAGCGCGAGTCGGGCGAGGTCTGACCAAGACCCGGGCAAGACGTGGGACGACGGATCCGCGTCCAACAACCCCATGGATTTGAACGAATGCATGAGATTAGAAAACCCGGGGTATCTGTGTTACCGCGGCATGAGACGTGCCACCGTATCGAGATTCACGTGGCTCAGCGCACCTCAAAGTACCTCGCAAGACCGTTCGCAGGTCATCGAGCTCTCCAAGTCCGTACGTACCCGCGTATGGGAGACTATCCCTGTTGGCGATGCCCTCCAATTTCAACACGTTGGAAATAGGGACGTCGGGAAAGTGGTGTTTCAATACGTTCTTTCCGGGGATCTCCGTGACCTATCAAATATCCGAGTCAGACGTGGCGGAGCGAAACGAATGCCAGACGTCGTACCTCCCAATCGAGCTTGAACTTTGCGCCGTTGAGTGCGGCGTTGAGCACACCTCTTGGACTCCAGCTGAATTTGTACCCCAGTGGGACGTTCGATGCCTCTGGCGCAGGGAGACCGCCGCAGAACGAAGTGAACGATAAGACTCGCTTGTTCTCTTTCTCTAGTTGCTTGAGCAGCGAGAGCGCGGAACAGTGGTCGATACCAGGGTCCAAGCCAATCTCGTTCAGCAATACGACGTTGGCAGATTCCGCGCTGAAGTAGAACTTCAGTAAACGCTGGACGAAATGCTGAAGCAAGGATGAACGTACCGGTCATGCAAGGCGCGCATGGCGGGTGATATGTATGACGCTGTGATCATGTGTTTACCGTGCTGGATACATAGCTCGGCGATGGATGGATGGAACGGCACAGGTAGAAGGCTACGGTCCCGCGCAGTTATCTAAGCGCTCCGATTCATGGCATCAAATTTGACCCACCTAATCACGACATCAGCACCCTCAATGAGCTGGGAGACCTTCTGTTCGTCCTCGACATCCAGCAAACATGCACTGGCATTAGAGAAGCCCCGGACCAAACCCTCGGCTTCTGTGCGCGAATTGCCAGCTAGTAGTTGAATGTATTGGGTGTACACGATGATACAATAAGTCCGCGGTGATAGAATACAAAATACAGATGGACTACTGACCGACGACCAGCTCTATATCCGAACGCTTGCATAGTTCCTGCACTGCAGGTCCGGCAACCATCCCACTCCCAAGCATGAGGACTTTCTTTTTCCTCGAGGAACCCTCCAGTTTGGCAGCGGACTGTCGCCATTTACCAAGAGGTGTTTCCAGCCAGGTATGATTTCCCTGGAGCTGACCATCTTTGGCGACGGTGGCCCTCTTCAAAGCCTCAGAGTACTCCTGCTCCACAGGTTGACCCCGGTATCCTTGGATCACTGCCTTCAAGTAAGGCATCAATACTCGAGAGAAATGTTCGGATGCGTCCAACGGCAAGCTGGACGGGAGAATGTCCACAGACATGATTTGCACACTTGGGAGATGAGCCGGAAGTGTTGGAGGACGATGTTTGAAGAAGGGTTCCGAGATCGTAGATGAACGCGACATGAACTCGAGGCCACCCTATGGAAGATAAATGACATTAAGTGCGCGACCCATAGACGTGCGAAACCACTTACTTCGAGATCACAGGTAATGTCGCCTATGATCCCAAACCTCGCGGGTCCGACTTGCGCGGCGCGAGCAAGTGCTGTTGTTAAGGCGTCATTCGTCATGAGACGAGGGAACCCTGGAAGCCAGCCAACTCCATTAAGGAAGAGAGTGAGATAAGGTGCTACCTAGTAAGCGGGTTCAAGTTCAAATCAATATATGAACGAGTAGACGTTCTCCTACCTTCGCAGCAAAATCAGACTGGTAGACAGAAGGGTGTTCGTAATAATGCGCTCTGTCGTATTGGCCGCCGTCGGTTCGAGAGAGGTATTCGGCAGGGGAAGCGTGGACTAGGTATATCTAGATGATTCATCAAACCCAATGACTTCATAGTTATGAATGAAGATGGGGTACCTTACGCAAGTCGCTATCTAGATGACAACCCATCAACGAGACGTCCGAGAATGATTAGATAAAGACGGCATACCTGGGTTGCTCACAAGAGCAGGGAGATCTTCTACTCTAACTTTCACAATCGGAAGCTCGCCCAAGATGGAGAGTACACCTTGGGAGACATTCCCATTTCTAAAAAGGGATTCTAGAGGAAATGAATGTAGTGGATAACACTCACTTACCCTGTCAAACCAATGACAAAGGGTCCAAGGGACTTGGGGGTCCCATCCCTGAGGATTTCCTCACCGATGGCTCTCAAAGACGCTCGCAATGATGGCAGAGCGACATGGGTATGGGGCCGGGGAGTGTGCTAGAGTCAAGACTTCCATAAGACAGCGTTAGAGATCAGACGTCATTGTACCCACAAGAAACGGCGAAGCAACCCCGAGCTCAAGATGGGCATGAGCGAGTGCGGAAAGGGACTCCAGAGCACCGGCAACTAGGGAACATTTAGCGCCAAGGGGCTGGTGGTTATATCCAGGTATTCCCACCTCCGGCAAACCATCCAAAAGCAACCGTTCTCTTCCCATCTGATCCCGTGAGAAGCTCGTAGTCTATCAACCTCGATGGAAGGTCACGTTGGGGATCCTGGCTCAAGAACCGGGACAACAGTTCCATGTTGTAAGGCTGTCCCTTGGTAGTATGAGAGAACATAAGGTGTGTGCGGGGCACTGGCGAACCGATGCGTGCAGTGCGCGAAGGTGACACCGGAGAGGTTATTAATTCATTAAGTGGTGGTTCCTTAATACCAAGGACGATATGTGCGGGGTCGAGATTGGAATGGATCCTGGCGCCTGCCTGTAACGAAACATCTCAGTTCAAGATGAACCACCAAGGGCTAGTGCCCGCCTGCAACTGATATGTCACAGACCTTCAGAAACTGGTGTACTGGAAAGACTCTTCTGTCGCAATCCTGAATGAGGACGTCTACATTCTGCTCGTGGACCAATGACTCGACAGCGTCAGGTGTCAATGGGCATCGCCGTTCCCAGATTCTGGATGGGTTCTCGCGACGGATGCCAACAGTGAGTTTGGAGGACGAAGGAGCGACAGTGGCGAACGAGGCGCGCCGTACGTGCACGGCGTGTTTAAGCATGTCTTGTGAGTCCTACGGGGGCGCCAGAGTTCTGCGGGGAAGGGGGTGAAGGCCCGGTTATATACTCGCCTCAGCCTATCCGTGATCCGCCCGAGACGGCGGTGTCAGTGGTCACTACATTGACATCACGAAACCATTAGCATATGGGGCACGTCCCGCATACCAATCAACTTGCCAGCGCATTTTCACAGGAGAAGGCACACAGCTTGAGCTGTTTTTGTCAAGCTGGTTCCAAAGGTCAAGACGTTGACCAGCCAAAAAGGAAGTCACTCAGTCCTCATGATCGCTCATTGTGAGAATTTCCATTGTCTGCGAGACGCGCTGGCAGTTTCAATCAAAAGAGAATATACGCCGAAGGGGAGTCGAACCCCTGCCGCTTGCTTGGAAGGCAAGCATGATAACCGCTTCACCATCGGCGTTTTTCAATAACCTTCGTGAGCTCTTGTCTTCATCCTTAATCGTCTTCATCCTGACCTCATCTTGGGCCTCTTCGTTATCTACAACCAACTCTACCGATCCGACGTGAAGCCTTGAAGTTCTTCCTACGATGACAGCAGATGTAGATTTGAATGGAAAATACCCAGGTACGTCCTTACATACCTTTCCATGCAAATATGTGTTCACCGTTTCGCCCCTTTGAATGTAGCAAAGGATCATGTCACTAGGACATTTAACACACTAGTAAAGTCTCTGTCTGCGGAGGACAAAGCCAAGGTACCACCCTCTCTCTGATTGGCGTGTAATGCAAAATAGCTTACTTGGGCTCCCCGACGCAAACCTCAAGCCTCATGCGATCCTGCTCGCAGGCGGCACCACCCCTTACCGGAACGACACAGACCGTGAACTTCTTTTTCGCCAAGAATCCAATTTCTTCTATCTCACTGGTTGCAATGTCCCTGGATCATACTTCTTGGCGCTGTACGACCCCACTTCCTCTGCTCTCGCTCAGAATCAAGGGCTAGACTGTATGCTCAAAACTACTTTGTACATCTTTGAGCCCACAGTGGTGGATCTGTTGTGGTCCCCCGCTCCCCCCACACTTCAGGAGGCACGCGATATGTATGCAGTGGACAAGATCGAGCATCCTCCTAGTCTCGTAACCGCCATCTCACAGCTTCCGCAAGGGACGACCATTCACATCCTGCCTGAAACGGACCAATTCCCAAACGTTGTCGCCAGCGAAGTGGATGGTTTAAAAGCGGCCTTGCAATCAGCCTCGACCAAGACGACCGAATATCTTCTTCCAGCGCTTCACAGAACGCGACTCATCAAGGATCCGTACGAGATTGCGATGATCCGCAAAGCTAATGACATCAGTTCACGCGCGCATGAAGTCATCATGCGTGTACTTGGATTGGCCGTCGCAGGGAAGATCAAGAAGCAATCTTCGCACACACCACTCCTACCTGGGGAATGGTTAATTGAGAAAGAAGCCGAAGCGGAGGCGATATTCGTAGCCTCTTGCAGACGAGAAGGGTCAGCTATCTCGATCTGCTTGACGCCGTCATTGTTGAGATGACTCTCATGCTCGATTACAGTGCTGCACACCAAGCTTATCTGCCTATTGTGGCAGCATCCACGCGGGCATCAACGCTGCATTATTGCTGCAATGACCGTGCCTTTGCATGGGGTCCAGTAAATCATCGAGACACAGTTAACACGGGGAACCTTTCACATGCGCACCCCCACGACGATTGCAATGGGGAGGGAAAAGATTTATTGCCGCAGGTTTTGTTGATTGATGCTGGGTGCGAGTGGGGTTGTTATAGCTCTGACAGTAAGTATCCGTTGTATGAAGTCTTGCTTGTATTGGTTCTTGGGGCTGATCTGGAGTGTCCGGTTTCCTCGATATCACCATCGTTGATTCCACACTTCGTGACTTTAATCACAGTCACGCGTACAATGCCGGTTGGCAATGGCGGGAAGTTCACGGAGGAAGCTAAGAAGGTGTATGAGCTTGTATTGAAGATGCAATCCGTAAGTCATTGCTTCTTCGCTTTTTCGCACACCATTCACACTCGGTCATACCAACCACGGTGCGTATAGGAATCTTTCAAGCTCGCTGCTCCTGGAATCCATTGGGACGACATACAGTTATTATGCCACCGCGTGCTCGTGGATGGCTTCTTAGACATGGGCATATTCAAGGATCCTGATGGGACCATTGGAGGTCTGTCGTTATCCCTGTCGCTTCCCACTGCCTCACGAATCTTTCACTGACTCGGATATTCCGTTCAGGTCTTAACGGCCACACAAAGTTCTCAACCACCAAGGCCGCTGTGAAGTCTCGAGAGGCACTCTCCCGAGAAATCTTACTTACGGGCCTCAGTGCCGCTTTCTTCCCTCATGGCGTCGGTCACTCCATGGGTTTGGATGTACATGACGTACCAAGTGCAAGTCGGCCGCCCGGGAGCGGTAAATACTTCGTTGATGGTGATGATCAGACGGCTGGCGGGCACAAGGATTTCTACAAGAACCTGAGGTTGAGGTTGGAATTGCAGACAGGGATGGTTGTAGTAAGTCGACGTTATCTGCATCTCCGCGTTCTTTATCTCGTTAATTACTCTTCAATCCAGACTATTGAGCCAGGCGTCTACTTCCACCCCGCCCTTCTGACATCCTACAATGTCCACACCTCACCTTATATCAACACCGACGTCCTCGCTCGCTACGAAGGGATGGGAGGGGTGCGGATTGAGGATGACGTCTTAATCACAGAGACAGGCTGCGAGAATCTAACAAAGGTTCAAAGTGGAGTAGAGTGGGTTGAAAGCGTCTGCGCTGGTGGGGATCTCTTGTAAGAATAGCTGAGTGGACCTTCAGTTTATTGTTGTCGATCGGCATCGATTCAGCTTTGTACTAAATACACAAATCACATGTATACCAACGCATAGAAAAAGCTATGATGAATATACTGGAACGGCCGGATTCATCGCTGGTCATGGAATAATCTGAAGCCAATAAGCGCGTTCACATCTACTCGGTATGCAGGTTCGGATCACCAAATTCAACGTAAGCGGAAGTGGATAGAAGATGGAGTATACCACGGCATTTCTGTCTCTGATAGTCCCACTTCAGCCAACCATACTCCGCTTTCTGCCACGGAGGCGGACTGAGAACGACATTTCAGTACCTCGAAGTGAAGTGCACCGTGGCTAGTCTTACCTTCATCTAGTCGTTTTTTGATCTGATCCCAGTCTTTCCCCATGCGATTCGCGTAAGCCGCAAGAATAGATGTAAATAGGGGTTCAGAGTCAGGGTGTGTCGCCGCAAAAGCACGTTCCAAAACATAAAGGTCCACTGCTTTGTCTTCCACAAGGGTAGAGTGATAAGACAGTCCGAAGTCGATCAACACCTGGAGGACGTATTAAAAACCTGCTAGCATCAACAGATCCGTATTCACGTACTAGATCGTTGTTGCTTGCCCGGAGCAACATATTTGACGTGGTCAAGTCTCCGTGAATGATATCAATGAGATGCAGCTTGGCGATCTCTACACCAATCTTCTCCAGGAGCGTTTCTGAAACGGACGGATGGTACGATCAGTCAAACGTCTAAGCTTGCCTCTGCAAGGCACAAACCCATGGAAATGTCGTTTACGCAGCCCCATTCGGCTGCTCGAGTACTTATATTTTCTTCGACATCTTCGTAGTCCGATTCGTCGTCGTCGTCGTCGTGGAATATGAGTCGAAAACGTTGCTCGTCAGTTCCTGAGGGAATCAGATACCGTACAGGTGGGCCCTCTATGAATTCCAACCCCAGGGAGCCTTCGACTACATCTACCAGCCTGATACCGGGCACATTCACACCCGCGCTACGACGAAGCCAATACCCGATTTAGTGATGAAATTACAAGGCAATCGAGCGATAACCAAGCCTACCGCAAACATCGCATTATAGTTCGAGCTTCCCCAATCAAGCGCTGGCGCGTCAACGTCTTATCCAAGGTTGGATGTCTGTACTTCTTTGAGAATCGATGTTTGAAGAGAATGTCGGCCATGACCGGGGTTGACGGACAACCCGCCTTGATGTCGGCTTCGAGGGGACCCCAGTCATCATATGAGGATCGGAACCGGATATAAGTCTTGTATACCCTCTAAAAGAGTGGCAAATATGGGCGACCGATGAGTGTGGATATCTCTGACAGAGGCAATAGTAGGACTTGCAGCCTCGGCACCCTGTGATACCCATTTTGACATCTCCAGCAAACGCTGGGATGGAATCCATATAGATGGATCGAACACCATTTCTTCGATGAAAGGCTTGATGAAGGTCGAAGTAGTACTAGTAGGCGTAAGACGATGAGCGAACGAGTCCAGATAAGATGAACAGCTTTGACTTCTAAAAAAGGTAACTACTCTGCTCACGCACGTGATTCTATGGTCGAAACGTTCACCAGTTCAAAGTTCCGAGAGAAGTTCATCCTGACTTTCTCGAATTCATGATATACATTATGTAAAACTCGTGTTTTCTGTGAATGCTCCCACTCGCTCTGAAAACCGTGGTTTTTCTGTGGCAGAAGTTGCTCAGGCCGCAAAGTTGTATAGCTTGGGCGGTAATGAAGGTGAGTGGATCAATCACTCGATTAATCAGCTGTTTCGTTGGACCATATACTGCGCTTTGAGCAGAGACTGAGGCCTGACCGGCATTGGCCATATTGGCACCCAAACATATGGTCTACATGGCACCAAAGCGCGGCTAATTGCATACCCATTTTGGTGGTAAGCCTACGTAGGTTAGCACCTTGTTTGCCTCGCGAATGCCCCCTTCTCGGCCTTGGTTCGCATGGCATCAGGTAGAATGGCGGAGCGGGTGATGTAATCCATAATCCGTATTAACTATTCCAGGCACAACACCCTTTCACCATCGGGCGATAGAAGTCGGAGACATCTGACCTCCGATGTCAGTTGCCAAAGTGGCGCATCGCCGTGAACTAAACCGCGTTTGTGTTTCTAAGCTTTTCCGTGGCCCCACGCGTGGGTCTAAGCGAAAGAAGCAGATTCACCCCTGGCTATCCCTCCCATGGATATACTCGGATGCGGGTCATGTCGGCAGTTTGCAACTTCCGTCGTTGCCATACGGCCCATACATGAGGTTTGTGCCAAGGATGCCAACTCCTTTCACATAAGGCTTCAACGCCATTGCCTTCATACTCATTTGCACTGTCTTACAACAGGTTTGCGAGGCTCGACCGCGCCACTATTCCTAAATCGGAAACAAGTCAGTCGAATTCTCAGATGGCGCCCGAAACCCTCAATGATCCTGACAGGTGATCCTCCTCCCAATCTTCTTTACAGACTTTGGTCCGCTTGGAACGCCCCCTGAAGAAAGTCGTACGATATTAAGGGCATCAGGTACTGTTGCAGTGAGTTGACACCTTTAGTCCATCCCTATCTCGGATGAGTACCGATTCCACGGTTACTTCTGGACTACCGTTTCAATGTTGTACTCAAATACAACTTGCACAGAGATCGTGTGAAGGAGTTAGACTGCCTACAATCTCCGGATAACCTTCAATGTTGGTGATTTTTTTTGTTCTTTTCCACATTTTTTTTCCGACCAACGCTTAATTACGGTAGCGGGTCGAGTCGCATTTTCGGAACATGCTTAGACATTCTCAGTTCTCTTTCCAAGAACCCTGTGGGGACATGGATTATAAAGATGAGGCATTATATTGGAGTGTACCTCAATATCCGTACCAACCATTGCAACACCCCTGGATCATGCCTCCGCCCGAAGTCTCGCACGCCATAACCTTGGGCCAACCATTCACATTCCCGTTCAGCGGAAAAACCGCAAAAAATAAGCTCATGAAGAGTGCAATGTCCGAACGCCTCTCAACGTTTTCACCCTATGATCCAATGGAGCGTGGTCAACCCACCGAGGAGCTTGTGCGGCTTTACGAAACTTGGGCAATGGGAGATATAGGTACGGCACTGTCAAAAACGATGACAATACCTGAGTTGCGTTCGCAGGGATAATGGTCACTGGTAATATTCAGATAAAAAAGGATCATCTCGAAGCTTCAGGTATGGCCCCATTTTCTATCCGACGTTGTCCTTCGATCGTTTCGACATTATCGTAGGAAACGCAGTTATCGACCGAGATCTGCCTCGAGATTACCTTGCGGACTACAAAAAGGTAGCAAGGGCTGCCAAATCACACGGCAGCCTCGTTCTTGGGCAGCTGAGTCACCCAGGTCGACAAGTTTCCATCACAATACAACCATACCCGGAGTCACCGTCGGATATAGAGCACCCATCTACTTCCGGCGTGTTGTTCGCAAGGCCGACGCCCTTGACTACGCATGGGATCAGGGATATTGTCAAGCGATTCGCATATGCGGCCTCGTTGTTGCAGAAAGCTGGGTTTGATGGCGTCCAGGTGAAGTAATTTCGCTCCCTGCTCCAACCTAGACTAATTTATTGATAGCTTCACGCTGCGCATGGTTACCTGCTCCACCAATTTCTGTCTCAAAAGACCAACAACAGAAAGGATGAATACGGTGGGAGCCTTGAAAACCGCACGCGGATATTACTTGAGATCATCGCCGAAATTAAGCGGGTGGTGAATGATCCAACATTCTTGATCTCTGTCAAAATCAACTGTGAGGATTCTATACCCAACGGAATTGCCCCAGAGGAGTCAATCATGACAGCAAAAATGTTGGAAGCCGCTGCTGTAGACTTGATCGAGATCAGTGGAAGAACCTACGAGCAAGGGCAGCAATCTGTTCAGCAGAGAGTGAGCCTTGTCTCGTTCATGTGGAAGAACGTTGCCTCATGCATACTCATGCCAGACTCTTTTTTCTGCTGCACGGGAAGCATACTTTATTGATTTTGCAGATCAGCTCAGGCCACATCTGACACAGTCGAAGATTGCTGTTACGGGAGGCTTCAGAACAACACGAGCCATGGCAGAAGCAATAAACTCGGGCTCAACGGACGGTCGGTTTGACGGATCCTTGTCCCCCCGGTCACTGATGTTTCCAAATTATAGTCATCGGAATCGCGCGGCCCTTGACTGCAGAACCCTTCCTGGCGAAGGATATTCTACGAGGTGTCAGGCTAGGAGCCAAATCAGACAAGCTTCCCCCTATCCAGTTGCTGCGGGTTAGTCCCTTGGCTCTGTACTACTTCTCGGCGACGGCTCAAGTTACGTAGATCGCTGCATCAGCGTGTCAAATCGCTGAAATTGGGAATGGCGAAGACATCACCGACTTTGACACCACGTTCGATGTATCAAGATTTATTGCCAGGATGCTAAAGGAACTACCTGCTTCGATGTCTGAGCTGCTTTCAGTACACAATCCTAGTACGTTGTAACCCGTCAATCCTCTTTTCCACATGATTGCCTCGTTCGAAACCGTCCGGCTCAATGTATATTCTGATGTACACTTTGTAGAATAGTGAACGCTAAGTGAGAATAACTAATACTTTTCCTCTGGTCCGGGGCAGAGCGCCATCATATTGAAGTTGATACTCTTCGCCTGCGCTACATAGAATTCCCTCACGTATTCCGCCGCGTCCTGTGTGCGTGTCAGAACAAATATTTCCGAAAACTGCGAGGTAAGGCCATGCCTTCAGGAGGTCATTGCATTCTCCCCTGTCAATCGGTCCAACTCGACCCCCGTCCAATTCAATTAAACGCCACCGTTGCGCTGGCCCTTCGGCGCGCTCCGCCGCCGCAGCCTTGACAAAGCAGGTGAAATGCAAATCGGTATCTAGGTCTTGAGGCACTGCGGTCTGACCGGAGGACGCTGCGGACTCGTGTATCTTTTCAAACAACGGTGTTGTTTCCAGCAGCTTTGCACGTTCCTCCGGAGTCTTGGCTAAGTACATACCGATCAGCATATGATGTGAGCGATGGTTGCGGGAGGTAACACACCCTTGCATTCTTCAATGAATTTCGCGAGGGGGCTCTCGGGAGTGAACGCCACGTCCGTCTATGTAATTCTTAGTATGAACGCCAAACAACGAAAGACCCCTGAGACTGACGTTTGCCAGGCTGTGGATTAAACCCATCGTTCCGCAGGCGTTTGAAATCTTCCGATCCTTGGCGTCAGCCACAATCTCGAGGGGAGGATGATAAATCGTATACCGTTTGCTTCAT
Source organism: Boletus rufocinnamomeus (assembly GCA_038092675.1). Classification (NCBI taxonomy): domain Eukaryota; kingdom Fungi; phylum Basidiomycota; class Agaricomycetes; order Boletales; family Boletaceae; genus Boletus; species Boletus rufocinnamomeus. The sequence continues at coordinate 19,365 of JBBPQV010000166.1, forward strand.
CCAGAAGACTCCGGGAGCAATTGGTTCCTGTCCGTCAGTTTGGATCTTTGTGTCCTCTTCCTTTCGTTTGGCGGCAATGACGCCTGTGCAAGGGAAGAGCAGTGCAACCGCTTTCACCCCTGGGGGCACAATGGCGAGGAGCTATGAACCGATGTCCGTAAGGACAGTGCCAACAGAGATGGTCTGATGGCGCACCTCGTCATCCAGTCCAAAGACATCTTGGAAGTGAGCCTGATCCTTTGGTAGACCTGCTGCATATGCCCACTACAAAGACGTGCAGCAGCCAACTGCTTGAGCTATGGATCGATAGATCGAAATTGCTGACGTACGGAATTAAATACCTGACGATCTCGCGTGAATAAGGGGCTAACCAGTTCATGATAAGTCTTACCTCTGGGTTACTCTCGAGAGGGATCCAACGTGAATGTGCCATGGAGACAATGTCGACTAGTATAGTGCGCTCAAGAGACGGATTAACGTGACAACCTCAAGGTTTTTGTGAACGGTGCTCGGCGATCGGTGAAGGTGACTTGTAAGCACGCCGGGCCGCGAATTTAGTACTTACGTCAATCGACTGACATAATCAATTTCTCAATCATGTACTGTCCAAGTCACCCCAAACTTTAAAGCTAATCGAACGTAGTACCGTACACATTAGCTGCGCGAAAGATATAGCAGTGAACGAGGCTCGCGCCGACCAGAAATCCGATCGCGAAAAGCACCAGCAATCAGTTATCGGTTCGTGTCCGTACATGTACCATTGTGTCGGTACTGTCAAGGCCTCACAGTCCTCCACCGATATTGCGTTCATGGATCCGAGTCTGAACTCACGATAGAAAGAGGTATGTGTATGGTACGTACTGGACCGATGGATGAGATCCTGAGAATTCGTCTCATTGCATGGTATCTCGACAGAGCAAAATTTGACCAAATTTTCCACGAGTCCATGATCGATGTGTCCCAGAACAGGATTTCACTCCTGAAAAGCTCTTTTGAAGACGCAGACTTAGTCGAGGGTGATGATGAATGGCTCGTGTTGACAAGTGGCCATCTTGAAGAAGACTTCAATGAGTATGATCTATGGGTGCAAGTGGCTGATCGACGCTTCAGGTCGAAAGGCTGCAGTTGCCCGCAAGGTGTGAACATGTGCTTGGTGGGGGCTTTGTATACACTGACACCCGAGCTATGATAGCGTGGAGAAAGGATGATCAAGGAGGATAGTCCACTCGCGTTTACCGATAACAGTGATCACAGAAGCCTGACCGAGCCCTGCGAATCCGGTTGGTGGTACAGTTCTGGTTGGTGCCGTCCTGGGTAATATCATTGCCCGGGTCATGGTGACCGAGTTGGCGTCGGACGACAATGTTTTGGGAACTTTTGGCAGCTGCCCTTCGCAGGTTTGGTCCAAATACACCAAGGAAAAGCGAAACATGTATACCAATGGTCGATTCGACGGTGATTTCTGGAAATCAAGAAGGCGGCTGCTGAGCGCTGAGGTACTGTACACGTAGAATAGTATCTTGCTAGGAGTCCGAGATGAATATTTGGAAAATTCATTTGTGGAACATATACACGGGTACAAACAACGGCTGTCCCTAGAATAAGCAAGCCAAAACGGCATATACCTCACTACATCAATGAGTTTGAAGAAAAGGTGAGTGCTCCGGTCGAGTTGCTGCTGGGCTAATGAATGATTCTCGGACAGCAAACTTGACCTTCTGGTCCGAGTACGTTACGCGAATCCAATTCCTCCACCACCATGTCCTCCAAAATTACTCGACATTCCTACAAATCCAATGCGCTATGCGCGCCCAGACTTCCTGAACGCCATTGCAAATGAGACACCGCTGCCCATGATTGTAGACGCTGAGTGTGGGATGCCACTGGACCTTGGACGCTGGGAATGCTTGTGGGATGACGATGTGGATGACACCGGTCCGTGTAACAGCATTTTGCACACATTACCGCACTCATGCCCTCTTTAGCACTGAATCCAGACCCAGATAACCTCCCTCCGTTAGACCCAAAAGATCGCTTTCTCCTCGGCGACCCATCAGCAAATTCTACCCCGTATACAAACGGAGCTGCTCCTGCGTCAGTTTCGGGCTCGTCCACACCTCTACCTGCTCATGTACCATGGCTACGGAAGACCGAATATCTCAGCAGAGAAGGCGTGCAACGCACCTCATCCATCCAAGACATGTACAGACTCTCACTCCCATACGTGTTTGGTGCATTTGCTAACTCATTCCGTGATAGAAAACCACTCCTGCAGCACATCGACGTTTCCCGCTCTGCCCAGCTACGAGACATAGATGCATCGTTTGCTGCATGTAACGATTCCTCTCAATTCGATCTTTCGACCCTCCGCCATCCCAACAAACAGAATATTACAGCTGTTGAATCATTCGAGATATATCCAGATGCAGATATTTGGGCCAACGCGTATGATTTGTTCAGATTTAGCGAGCGGCCTGGTGAAAAGCCGATTGACGTCAGTCGTGGTTGTCCTTTTTTCTACCACTATGTTTCTAATCGCGCTCAACACAGGTGGAAGATCCCCGGCTGGATTGTGCTATTTTGCGACCCATGGAGTCCGACGGCGACCACTTCTTGTCTTACTACCTTGCCAAAGACGACGAAGCTGCGCTAGAGTTCAAGGAACGACGTACAAATGGTGTACCCCCAGCGCTGGAGGAGGAACCTAAAGTATGTATCTGTCTTGTGTCAACACATAGCTGTTGATCTTCACCCAAATTGGACAGACAACCCCATTCCACTTCTTGCGCGACTATGAGACTGTCAAAATTGAGCAAGAAGTACCCAACGAATTGCTATTGGTGATTGACCGCGGAGACACACGACCGAATGCCTCCGGCAGCGGGGAAGAACGCGTCAAGGGCGCATATTACAAGAACATCGAACGGAAGATGACTCTCAAGAAGAGACGGACGAACGTGAGTGACCAATGCAGCCTTCTGTTCCTGAAGCTTATCGCATTCCCCGCAGGCCATGGAGGCCTACGTGGACAAGTGGCAAGTGGTACACATCTCGCACGTGCCAATGAGTAAAGAGCAACTGGATGAACGAGAAGAGCTCCTCGCAGAAGTTACCGACCCCACATTCTTGCTCAGCAGAGATGACGTAGATGCAGATGGTGAGATTGATGTTGATGCATTAGGGCAGCAGGCATCTGCAGGGGCGATTGGCGAAAGGGAAGACGTTATGGCCGATATATTCTGACGTGTCTGATTTGTTGTACTTACTGTTTCGACCTCCTGTTACGAAGCCACAGCCTTCCGCAACGACGAAGAGAGCGGAAGTGATGAGGCAATGCTCATTTTCCAGCAACACGACGGGACAGAGGTGAATATACTCTTCGTCATGAACTGGTTGGCAGAGCCAGTCAGTATGTGTCTCATGAGCTCGCTGAGGCCGAAAATCATCAGCAACCATGTCCGCGATTGGTCTTTCAACTCAAACTCCTGGAATTTCGTCGACAGGGCCAAAACCCTAATTTTGCTGGGTCACCGATAATTTCTGTTTCACCACCAACAGGCACCGCTAGGCAAAGTTGGTCACATCGCTCCTGCTTATAGAGTTTGCAACCGTGAAAATGTCCAAGTCAGTGACTTTCCAGGTGCGACCTGGCCTGCCACATGCCACATGCCGGCCGATGATCGATGATTGCTGCTTCTAACCGGAAACATTTTGCCGGTCATCCCGGATTTTCGTTGGTAGGCTCCGATATACTATGATGGTTTGGACTAAGATTGACCAACCTCACCTCGCGCCGGACTCGGGAACAGCACGCCCATCAGGCATTTGGGTGTCGGACTCGGGTAATGTTTCGTTCAATCACAGGTCATTGAGGCGCCAGGCGTATCGGACAAGGAGGGACGACTGCGGCCGAGGTGCTTCGTAAAAGATATTTTCATGCTCTGAGTCTCTGACACTTACCCGGACCCATGATAGATATCGAGATCTGTTACTAGGCATCACTCCAGATTGATTGACAGATGTGACTCTTCGCTAAATTTTGGGCACGCGATAATCAAGTGACCATCTTTACTACATCAGGAACTCCGTCGTATGCATCGTCATCATTGTTGGAATATGATATATGATTCATCTTGGTGAAGTTGATGTACACAAGTAGTGGCACATGCCACTCCCCCCAACAGAACAGTGTGAGAAAATCGATGGGGATAACGAGGTCGTTCACACGCGTCACTTCTTTGCGGTAAAGAAATCGTGTCCAGATCAGTGATCCCGTGGCAGCACGATAGTGGAATGAATATTTGAATGGTGATGTAATGGAGAGATAAGCACTGCTGTTGCTCGAGGAAGTAAAGCAACCAGAGCTCCACCTGGCACGAGACCAGGACGTCACTCTGCAGACTGCAGTGGACACTGGCCAGACAGTTACATTCCCAGCCGTTTGTTTGTGCCTACCCGGGTCAGCTGTCCGAATCTCCATTGGGGAGTCGCTCGGGAAGTCTCTCAAAATTGAAAAGATGTTCCCGCCTCCGTCTAAAAATGGATGGCTAGAGTCGGTTACGAAGAGCTCCAGGCTGCGCCGGATCCACACGCGCTCAGTGAGAACATCGGGCTAGAGCGCCGCTGCGGTGCTCCGGGGATGGCGGATATCGCTTGGATGGAATGTTTGTCAGTGCGCATGGTTTTTGCATGCATGGAGCGTCCGACAGGTCGGTGTCCGAGGTCCTTATCCGGCCGCAGTTAGAGAAACACCGAGTTGCCATCTACTAAGCGCATGTTTGCACTTTCTTTTCGGTGGATCCGACTAACGCATCTTTAATCAAGCTCCGCTTATACCAAGTTCAATTAGGTTGCGCTTTCACAGGCAGGAATTCACCGTCTCGGATTTTCGAAACGAATATTCGTACCTTTCGGTGTACATATACCCCCCACTGATCTCGACATGTCTATAGTTTCCATCCCCCCGTTTCTCAGACATGGCCCACTCACCAGAGGGTTGCAACTTTCGCCGTCGTATCATCAAGGACATCTTCCGTGCCATAGTGCTGCCCCCCTCGATACTCTCACTTTTGGCATGTCTCCTTCGCGTCCGGTTGGGGTGGTGGTCGTTACCGGCCTACTCGCTGTCTATTCTCCTCGCAGCTATCGCGAGAGTCCAGTACACCCAGCTCGTGCAAAGGCGAGAGGCGGAGCAACTCGGCGCAAGACGTATACCCTGTGTCGTCGGGAAATGGCCCGGCAACATCGATGTCATGCTCAGAATGAAGAAGGCGTTCGCGTCCAGCTACATCTATGATCCTTATCTAGAGCTCTTTGAAGAGTATCAATGCACCACTCTAAATACTCGCTTCTTGTGGATGGACAATGTAAGTGCCATGTCCCCTCATGAATACGTTCCTTGGTACATCCGTCTGGTGCAATGCAGATAATCTCCATGGACGAGGAACATACCAAGTATGTCCTGGCGACAGGCTTCAATCGTTTCTGGCGCGGGACCGCTCAACGAGAGCGGCTGTAAGCTATCGAGTCTTTTCGGGACTCACATATCCTCACAATCTTGTAGGGAAAACTTTTTGGGAGATGGAATCTTCAACCGTGATGACCAGGCAAGTATTCATTTGACTGTTGACACAACGAGTATTCATTCATTCAACAGATGTGGAAATCGGTATGTCTCATGCAGATCGAATGAAATGATGCTCAAGGTCCGTTGAAGCACCGAGCGCTCGCACGTCCATTCTTCGCGCGAGACAGAATTTCTGACTTTGAGCTATTCGACAAATATTCCAGTCGGACCCTCTCAATATTATCAGAGCTGGCAGCTGCAAATCAGCCTTGCGACGTGCAGGACCTTTATGCTCGTTTCACTATCGATGCTGCTTCAGAGTTCTTGTTTGGAAAAAACTTGGATACGTTGTCAGGACAACTCCCGACGGCGGGTTCAGCAAGCCTGGGTGAACGTGGGTCCTCGACAGACGATGCTTGGGGGACATTCGCCAAGGCATTCGAGGCGGTGCAACAAATTATAACTGTCCGTGCCCGGACGGGAATTCATTGGCCCGTGTTTGAGCTCCTTGATGACAAGACATCACCCTATGTGGATACCATCAGACAGTGGGTAGACCCACTTGTCCGCCAAGCATTGGAAGATAAGGCCGCATGGAAGCGAGCGGGCATCGACCGAAACCTTGAGGAAAAAACGTTCTTGCAGCACCTAGCTGACAGTACCGACGGTTCGTTGTGAGTGTGCTGGTATAGTTATTTCGCTAAACTATATATAGACGCCGGGATGATTCGGGATCAACTACTTAATATACTGCTGGCTGCAAGAGATACGGTGCGTACTCTGTGAGGAATCCTGGCCTTTACGGGTGCTTACAACTTTCCGCATTTTTAAATTTAGACGGCTTGTTTATTGACATACGTCACTTATTTCCTCGCCCTTCACCCGAATGTTGCGCGAAAGCTCAGGGACGAGGTGCTGGATGTGTGTGGCTACAGCACACCCACGTATGAAAGCATCAAGAAGCTGAGATACAGTAAGGCTCCTGTGACAATCACACAACGGTCACTAATTTGTCGCCGGTAGTGAAAGCTGTCATCGATGAGACTCTGAGGTTATTCCCACCTGTGCCCCTGAATCAGCGTCAAAGTCGAGCAACCTCGTGCACCCTCCCACCTGCCGACAAAACGTTCCCCACTGCCCCAGATAAACCCCTCTACATGCCCAAAAGCACAACGTTTTTCTATTCGACTCTTCTGATGCAACGTAACAAGATGCTATGGGGATGTGATGCAAATGAATTCGATCCAGAGCGCTGGATAGATCCCAACAGGCTATCGAGATTCACTTCAAACCCAATGATGTTTACTCCGTTTAGTGCTGGGCCACGTATCGTGAGTATTCTATGTTTTATCTTCCACGTGATGAGTTCCTGAGAGCCCGCCCACTGCCTATTCAGTGCATCGGTCAAAATTACGCCTATAATGAAGCCTCGTTTTTCCTCGTGAGGCTGATGCAACAATTTGATACCTTTGCATTTGCTACAGATGCCCAACCGCAGTCTTCACTGCCTCCTCCAGAATGGAAACGTGGACGTGGGCGCCAGGCCGTGGAGATGATACGACCAGAGGCTGCGATGACGCTGTTCGTCAAAGTAAGTGACTCATCTCCGTATTTAGGTGGTTAGTTCACTCGGAAAATGATTTAGAGTGGCCTTTGGATGAGGCTGGGAAAGGCTGCTATGCCTTGACCTGGAAATGTGCATTTTTCCTCTACATTCATTATGCGCGTGATGATTGATCCTGAGGGACGTGTCACGAACAATGGATAGTGCAATATTTACGAATTTATTATTCATCACTTGCATACCATGTATATAACTAACATGATGTATACGCACAATTCTCAGGACATTGCTATCAAACGCTCTATTGGGCAGACGGAATTGAAGTGAGTTGGTACATCTCCGCCATCAGGAGGCACATCGGCGGGTGTATTTTATCCGACCCTGGACCGACGGACTGACGAACAGTAAGCCGCCTGCAGTTCTACTCAGATCGATGGCAACCCCGTGCCTTATCAACGGACACCTCTGAATCTGATTCCTTTCCATAAGGATCACGTGTATTCTGCCGGAACACTTGCAAGAGTAAGACGAATCCCCTCCTGGTCAACCAGACTTGGTATGTCTTTGAAAGGCGTGTAACCGTTAGCCCCCCCCCCGCTGTAAACGCGACCACGGCGACCGTGTATTTCCCCTCTCCCAACGCAACCTTGGGAAGCTGGCACCCCCGGGGCCCCACATGTGTGACCAGCAATGTACACACCATGTATACGGGAGCCGATCAGTCCCTGTGGATCAATGTTGAGTATGATGCCTGAGACTTGGAAAACCCGGCTGTCGATAATGTCACAGGCGGCATTCTCGAGTGCCTTGGCGACGGTCCGACCCCAGAGGCGCTTCACCACGAACGGGTTGCCAATATCTATGTAAAGCGGCGTTTAGTGTACGTGCGCCAGGGGTAGCGCCGGGTTGCTTTGTGATGTCATCATGTAAGTAGGCACTGGACGGAGGACGACACGCACCGATCATGACTTTTACGGTGATTACGCCGGGATCGATGATCCTGTGACATCGCAGGTTGCCAAAGTTTATGAATGTGACGTCGGTGTTGTAGTATGCCCGGACTGCGTCTGCCAACATATTGCCAACGTCAATCTCTTCTGTCCGAATGAATGATGTGCGTCTGTCAAGGGTTACGCCACGTAGAAAGAGGGGCCAATCGACCATACCCGTAATGTGCATCTGAAACTCGGCAAGGATACTATGGATACCGCTATCATCCAGAAGATCATCTTTCAAGGTGATGTGACACGTTTGGTTGACTGTTGACACGTGTCACAAGAGAGCTCCATGCGTTGGCTGAAAGCGGTTGCATCGATAGGATATATCAGACGTGGCCGGATTCCCGTTCTCCCGAGTCAGCCACGTCTTGATGTCGCTACATATAACTTTTGAAATCGGTACCGGATTTGATGAGCTAGATATTTCCCTCGAAGGTATCGTCCATCGCTTTAGATTTGACTCCGTGCACAGCCAAATCGTGGTCCAACGATGGCCGCCGAGAATCAAATCGACGTACTTGTCGCAAGATTTAGCAAGGTGCCAGTGAACATCTTCCTCGTGACGCATGTGAGTCATCACGATGACAATATTAGCACCGTGTGCGTCACGGAGCGAGTAGGAAATCCGATGCGCCACAGACACAGCATCAAAGATGGTGCAGTCCGCCAGCGCTGACAATTTGATGGCCAGTCGCTGAAATAACCTATAAGCAAGCCACCAAAAAAAAAAATTCGTGCGTGTTCGACAAACGTTCCTGCGAGAGTGAGACAAAAGAAGCCAATTCTGTACCCTTTCTTCTCGAGAATGGGATGTTCTTTGGCCGTAGCGATCAAACGCCCATCAACGTGCACTATGTTCCCCAGCAGCCATGGAAAAGTACAGCCTTGCGGGGGGTCGACTAAGACGTCCACCCCGGAATCAAAGTCTTTCCAGAAAGGTGAGCACTCGGCATACAATGGAGAGGTCGTCATGTCCAACCCTGGTTTTCGTAACGTGCAACATCAGTGAGAAGATGGTTTAGTACTCGTACCATACGTTACAGCGCTCTCAAGCGATGGATTGAAAGTATCTCCGTTAAAAATGGTGATGGGACGTTCTGCTTCGGGGACATCTTTGTAGTTGCGAAATACGTTGGATAGTCTCCCAAGGTCAGTTGACTGGGTGATGTGATAAGGCTAGGGAACAAGTCCAGAAATAACATAAAACTGTCGCTTGGGTCCGAAATACAATTTTCCACTCACCACATCGTTGAATGGTAAGGAAGATAGTTCGCCATACGGTGAACTGTCCGTTATTCGAATAAGCGTGAGAGACATTGACCCAAAGGTGACCTTCCGGGTTGCTAATGGGAGGTTGTGGTCATTCCTGCGTAAAATTCGTTGCCTCGCTACAATCAAGGTAGCGAGTTATACGGAGGCACCGGAGCCGACAGAATCCGAGGTGATGCCAAGGAAGGCACACCTCACTCATTAATGCAACGGCTCATTATCCTACCCTACTAGTTAGCACACGCCCCAGTCTGTGAGGTCGGAGACGGGAGCGTGGATGTAGTGACGGAGAGTTTCCAAAATGAGACATGTCGTCGGAATGTGTAATGAGCCGTGGGAAGTTTACTCCCGAGCTTCCCCTCACCAACAAAGTTTGACTCACATCCTTCGCCAAGTCAATTAGCACTTTTGCCAGTGTATAGACCTTGATTCAGGTGTTTGATACCTTTTTCGAGTGTTCTCAGGTCGTCAAAGTTTGCCACCGTCCTGTAGAAGCCTGAAGATGTACACCACTGGCAGAGGCTCTAGGCTACTGGCAACTACTCGGCGGACGCGTGTTGCAAATTCCCGAATCGCCTCATCCTCTCCATTTGGTTCCTTTGTCCTTTCTCAATGCTCTCAGCCGCGACCTTTGTTCCACTCGACTTCAGTTCCTCAAATACACCCAGCCTTGGCCAGGACTAACCGACCAAAGAACGCGAGATGCATCAGTTCTGCTTCGTCAACACGAGAACAGTATGACGGTATGCTTGCATCAATACTCTCCACCTTCGATATGGCCTGACTTAGCGTTAGTCTGTGTCATTGGAGGCGGTCATGCAGGTTGCGAGGCGGCTACTGGAGCTGCCCGAGCTGGAGCCCGAACATTACTGATCACACAAAAGCTGGACACGATTGGAGAGCTCTCGTGTAATCCATCCATTGGTGGCGTTGGAAAAGGGACATTGGTCAGAGAGGTGGACGCATTGGATGGTGTCATGGGGAAGGTCACAGGTGAGCAATAGCTTGGGCCGGATCAATCAGTCTGGACAGTTCATCTTCACCAGACAAGGCGGGCATACAGTTCCACATGTTGAACAGGTCCAAGGGATCAGCGGTTTGGGTACGTGAAAGATGGTTGAACATTGGCACTGACATTTCATGGGCACACCTCTAGGGTCCGCGAGCGCAAGTTGACCGAAAATTGTACAAGCAGCACATGCAAGATATCATATTCAACTATCCTAATCTGGATGTCCGTGCTGCTGATGTGTCTGATCTTGTCTTCAACCATCAGATGGCTTCGTCCAGCTCCAGCCGCTCAGTCTGGGGTACAGTGACAGGTGTTCGACTAGGTTAGAAACCACGACGCCTATGGAAGCGCATTCTAATTGTGATAATATAGAAACTGGAGACGTAATTCCATGTTCTCAGGTCGTCGTCTGCACCGGGACATTCCTGTCGGGCGAGATACACATCGGTGCGTGCGCTGATCTGCAATGGCACTTCAGGTACCAACGTCATCTCAGGTATGAAACGTTTTCCGGCTGGTCGAATCAACGACGCACCGGCAATTGGCCTTTCTGCGTCGTTGCGTGCGGCTGGCTTCCAGCTTGGGCGTTTGCAGACTGGCACTCCTGCACGACTGGACAAAAACACGATAAATTTCACTCGGCTAGCGAAGCAAGAGGGCGACAATCCACCACATCCATTCTCATTCTTAAACCGTCAAGTCGATAATGAGGCATGACCTTTCTTAACTACCACGTGGTTCGAGATTTGATATCTGTCCTGTTACTAGCATAACCAGATTCCGTGCTATATGACCGATACCACCCCCGAAACTCACGAACTCATCAAGGAGAGCATGCATTTAAGCGTTCACATCCAAGAGACTAAGAAAGGTAAACATTCAATCAGTGAATATCTTCGTCCTTTGACCACACTTTGTTAGGTCCACGTTATTGCCCTTCTCTCGAGGCCAAGGTCACTCGGTTCGGACACAAGGGTAGTCATAAGGTATGGTTGGAACCCGAGGGTTACGATTCTGGTTAGCATCAATTTCCTGGCAGAAGATCTCACGCTAAGCCTGCTCCAGATGTGATATACCCTAATGGCTTATCGTGTTCCATGCCTGAAGAGCTGCAAGAACCCATGATGCGTACAGTTCCAGGACTAGAAAATGTTCGCATGGTTCGACCTGCGTATGGAGTTGAATATGACCACATTGATCCTCGGGAGCTTAAGCGTGAGTCACAGTCTTGTCTTGAATTTTCAAGCTCCTAATACAGTCTACAGCATCGCTCGAGACCAAAAGGATCAAAGTAGGTCGCTGCTCGCACGTTTTATGTATCTCTTAACCTTTCGCTAGGGGCTCTTCCTTGCCGGGCAGATCAATGGAACTACGGGGTACGAGGAAGCTGCAGCACAAGGTTGCATTGCTGGCATTAACGCGGGTCTCGCCGCACGAAATCAACCGTCGCTTCCTATCACTCGTGCGGATGGATACATGGGGGTAATGATTGATGATCTTGTGACCAAAGGGGCAGAGGAACCGTGTATGCAGCTGTGCTAGCTTCGTCAGCTCACACCACTAATGCTGAATCATAGACCGAATGTTCACGTCTCGGTCCGAGTATCGGATGACGCTCCGATGTGACAATGCGGATACGAGACTGACGGAGATAGGTGCGAGCCTTTCGCAATGGTTGGTGTCACTTGAATCATGTTTCGCAGGGCATGCCGTGGGTTTGATATCACAGGAACGCTGGGAAAAATATCTAAGCGATCGCGAAGCAATACAACATGGGACGGATATTCTCAAGTCAATAATATTTAGTCCTCAGGTCTGTGAATAGTCATTTGTCCAATATGATTTCTTGATGGACATAATAGCATTGGGAGAGGTACGGTGTTACAGTAACGAGGGATGGCGTCATGAGGAGGCAAGTATTTTCCAATACTGTCCGGCACTTTTCCAACCACATTTGATAGTGCCTTCGACATGCTGAGCAGACCTTCGGTAACGCTCGATGTTCTTGTACGTAGTGGTGCTGTTCAGGGCTTCCCGGAGTTTGAGCCCCACATTATATCCCGAATCATCACCGACGGTGAGCAAGAGTGCCGTGTATGCGTGCTGATCGCTGACTAAAATCTCAGCAACGTATGCACCCCATCTCGTCCGCCAGCTCGCGGATGTGGAAGCATTCCATGCAGATGAATCCCTTCTCCTTGATCCCGATATGGATTATACACAGGTTGGAGGACTGAGTGAAGAAGTCAGAGAGAGGTTACAACGCTTTAGACCTACGACATTGGTGAGTACATGGCTCCCCTGCCTGGCGTCTCCCCTGATCACTTGACAATTATGCAGGGTGCAGCTAAGCGCATGGAAGGCATGACACCTGCCTCGGCGGTTCATCTGTTAAAACATGCACGTCGGACATGGCATGCGGCGGCTCGCTGATCTCCAAAAAAAACCACAGCATTCTGTACAAGTGGTTCCTAGTCTCTACTTTGGTCACTGTGCGCTCAATTCCTGACGTTTTTCACATTGCCCGCTGTTCGGAAGTTGAAGAGCCATCCTGTTCAGTCGGTTCGCTTGGCAATGTGCCTCCGAACGTTCCCGGTACCACATTTCGGCGCCAACGACGAATTTGTTCATAGTAAGGTACCCACCAGTGCTCCTCCGTGTCCGCCGGTCTCGCATGTCTGTTGTAAGTGGAGCCCTTTTCATCTTAAACCACGCATGAGATGTTTTTCCTGGATGATCAGCAATGCGTAAGGTTCGTGGTGTGGTACTGAAATCGAAAAAAAAAGTAACATTTCGGCGTTCCTTGGTCTGATGGTTTCGCGTAGGCAACAACAGCCTGCGGTCTTGGCATACTCATCTTCTTTGAAGTTTCTAGAATGCGCGGTATGGCCAGTTGGCAAGTCCGCGCGGTCTACGATGTGAGAATACCGGTTAGCCCGGAGGATCATCCCCCTTTAATTTTTTTCATCACACGCCATCACCATTTCCACCAAGTTCCTTCCGTCGGGTTCACATGCTATCAAGTGCCGGAAGAATGTAAGACTATCAGTAAGCCATTGCTAGACAATTCTGAGCACACTCGTCGTCCATCGGGCTTGATTGCAGGTACTCACTGGATCCAGCAATTTCTGATTCCATACAGGATACAGATAGAAGAAAGTAATCAGGGCTTCTCCGTGAATACCGCTACAGGGCTCGGGGTTCGGACGTCGTGCCCGTCTCGTCGCGCTATGGAAGGAACGCCTATTCCCAAGTGGATATCGTCTTTGAATGCCCAAGTGGTCATAGGTGACGATCATGCGTGTGTCGCCAAGTCTACCCTCCATTCTCCGTCTTCATTTTGATCCAGACTTTTCAGCCACAGAAGACATGTTGGTTAATACATCTTCAGTCACCGTTGGTGTCTTGCCGACGTGATCCACATGAAATCAGGAAGTGAGCACACAAGACGTCGCCATAGATATGAGCCACTTCTGTGCCTTCATACTTTCATCCTTCAGGAGCGCGCTCGTGCGACTCTGGCCCGAGCATTCCAGACCAGAATCCTTTAGATCTGGTAGCGCTTTTCAGCTATCGCCATGGACTCTTTTCGTTGCAATCGCCGGAATCCGTGGTGTCCCATGCCATGCCATGGCCTGTCAGATCTCGGGGGCTTCCTCTCGAGAGAAGCGGACTGGTCGCCTGTTTCTATGCATGGCACTTCTCCGTTGCTGTCTGGGCAAGGGTATTCTCGCAGGACGTGGGTCGAGTCTTGGGAGATTATTTAGTGGTTACGCTCGAGTTTGCGAAGTGTCGAGAGCACGTCAGCCGGGTGAAGGCAACTTGAATTCTCTGGCTACTTGTGCATTGACCTGTAAAAGGGACGCACCAACCCTCAAGGGGAACCTACAGTCGACGACCCGATATCATCATTATACGCCCCGGTAATCCCGACCAAAGTCACTGTATGTTCTATCGCTCTGGTTTACACGAACGGGAACCTCCCAGGACGACATTAACTGACTGTAAGCGCTTCTGGCAAGGAGTATGTTAATGGACTTTTTTTTCGTGACATTAACTCGATTCGAAGGAGCGCGGGACGGCTTCCTTTAGATAACATCATTGCGTATTTTGCACTCTACTTTACCATGATTGGGATGTCACCGACTGTCCTCTTGATGCACTTGTTCTCGCCATGTCACGCCCTTTTGTGAAAGTCGGACATTTTGTACAGTCCGATGTACTGGAGTCGTTTCACTCTGGGTTGTAGGGAGGTCTGATGACTCTGATCAAATAGCGAGTTCCCCCATCGTGTACGTTTTGCTACGTGCAGAAAATTCACAGCGGATTCGAACAGTAAAGTAGAAATCGTACCCAATTCAACAGCAACTCGCGCTCGCGCCCACTATAGTTTCGAGATTGGACGCGAAGGTCCTCGTGTCGCGGTCACGTGATTGAGAAATCAATGGGGTTAGTTGGCATACATGCCAATGTGTAGAGCGTTACTTTACCTCGTCTTTACCTCTCTTTGTGCCTTTTGAGCTCTCGTTACCGAGCGCGGTGTCCAAAGTGGTCTTTTCCTCCCCTTTCCCGCACGACTTGTTATAAAGGGCCGGCGCAGCTGCTAGCCGGTTTACCCTCCACCTCGATATGCGCACGTCAACGCCT
>JBBPQV010000167.1:0-34387 GCA_038092675.1 Boletus rufocinnamomeus
GTCGCAATGTCGCAAATGCGCCCGTACGAGCGCTCGGCTGGCGAGTGCGTGATGGCTCGGATACTCAGAACTAGTGATCGCTCCCATCAATGATGCTTCCGTGTCTATGAGCCGGTGCTGCTTCCATAAATCGAGCGCAGTGTCGCTGATGTTAATGAGTGGTACCTGTGAGACAAAGAGATTAGCTACCATGCTGAAGATGAAAGTAGTGTGGATTGACAGTAAAATAATTCCGACCGGCTGTAATCCGACAATACACGATACTTACAGTAGAATGGGATGCAGGAAGGACATCTCTGAGGCTGCTGATTTTCGCGCCATCTCCACCAATTGCGAGAAACCGGGAGTCTGGAGAAAATGCAATTGAACGTATGGGTTGAACATGTTGGACGAGACCAAGTTGGGTATGTGTCGACGTGTCCCAAAACGTGATGGTACAGTCGTTAGAGCATGCGATGAATTCCCCATGTTGCGGCAGTGCAATACACGAGGTCCCCTGGGTAACGGGAGCTGGCCATTCCGAGACTGCTGACCCTGTGGATGCTTCGAATTGCTTGATTTTACTGTTGGATGCGACGAAGAGTTGATCATTTGACCAGACTAGACCAGTGTTATACCACGGGATTGCTACTAGTACTTCGACATCCACGAGCAAGCGGCCATCGTTGCTGTCGTACACTCGAACGGAATTTAAACTGGCTGTTGCGATTCGATCACCTTGCGGCGAGTATTTCGCTGCTCTCACCCAATCCTCGTGGCGGAGTGGACCGACCACTCGTTTGTGCTTTGCGACATCCCAAACGGTGGCCGTGCGGTTATCCGATGCAACGACAAGTCGAGTCGAGTCCGGCGAGAAATCGACTCCGTTTACGTCATCGTCCTCCTTGTACGAGAAGACTTGTTCGTATGTCTTTGCGTCCCAGACAAACACCTCGCCCTTCCATGTCCCCGCTGCGATCCATCTGCCATCCTTCGACACAGCGAGACAGTTGACACTCCACGGCGTTGCCATTGTTGCCATTTGTTTGCCGTCTTCCACTCGCCATACTTGAACCCCCTCCGATCCGCCGCCCAGGAGATAGTCGCCATTCGCTGAGAATGTCACTACGTCTGTCCGTCCACCGCTGTCGATTTCGATGAGCGGGGAGTACTCTTGTCCATCGGTCAGCATCAATGCAGCTCCATCTTGTCAGTACACACCGCTCATTGTAGACGTGGTCGTCGGCGACACGACTCAGCAGAGTAAGGGAGAGAGTCAACGGACAAGCTATGGTCAGTATGCCTTTTTCGCAATTAAACGCGTTGCCCTTTACTTGATATAGACCAGTCCGCACACGCTCTATCACGCGCTCGCTCCCACCCAAATTACCCCCACCGTGTTCCCAACAAGGAACCGTTCCTTCACAAGGGCACCGCGTCACAAAAACATGCCAGAGGATACGAACAACCATTTGCGTGGCCGACAAGTCGTCACTCGTTCTACGACACGCCACACTTCATCTGAACTTCATCGTACAGTACTATCCCCTACCCCCGAACCGGCACCCCGGCGGTTACAAATTATCACGGATCGTCACGGCGCCCGCAGACTGACTCTAAGCTCTGACAACGCTCTCCTCGCTCAATGAAATCGTCACGCTCTTGTTTAACACACCTATCGTACCTCCACGCCACAGGAGAAACGCCACGGATGTCCCGCTCGTGGAATTGTCGAAAGGGCGACGGGCCGATCGACTCGATCGACGATTGAGCGGACATTCTGACTCGGCGGACGGTTTTGTACTTGCTGAGACATTTTCGTTTTTTCTATTCAGAGATAAACATCACTGACAAATCACGGCGAGAAGAAACTTCCATCAGAAAGTGTGAGAACAAGCACAGAGCCGTGGGAGTAGCACAGCACGCGAACGGGGCTGGGTAGATGACCGGATGACGTTCTGCGGGGCTGACTACCCCCCGACCACCCCTTCCGCTCCCAGGCTGGTACTGGGCTGTGCTATCGTTGACCATGAGGAGACCTAGCTCTGAGCGGTCCACCCTACATGCCCCGTGGTACGCTTTAAGCGGCGATACGTAGGAGCACTGCAGTTCCTTTCCCCGAGATAACAGGATCCGTCAGTAGCACCACGGTGAGTGGTGCGCGTCGAACACATTTAGATCTACATCATCGCCCCATCTTTTCCATGTGAATCTGATCACGGATGTATGGGATACCCTATTCATTCTCGCACGCATTATGTAAGTAATGTTATGAATGCACTATCCTCGCACTCGACTTCTCGAACCTGCCACCCATAAGAGTTGACTGGCCCGGGGCAGAGTGTTTCCGTGAATGTTTATTTCAAGTTGCATGACTTGCTTCCAAAGTTCCTGCCACCAAAAGCTTGCAACAATGAACTGTTGTTCACCGGCCCCAACAAGAAAATCGACAAAAAATGCAACGAGGGTCCGATCATTCGGGGAATGGTGCAGTCATCTCCATGAATGTTTCATCTCCAAATGCGGGTGGTGCTAAATCCAGGTGGGGAATGACCACGGGACGGCCCATCAGCATTACCCAGGCTTGAGCGCATGAACATCAGAGCCTGGTCCGGGATGACGTGGTGTCCAGCGCCGAAACGAGCTACATAGCCGACGGCTGGTCGACTCCTCCCGCGCACTTGGTGATCATCTGATACACTGTCTCAACCGTGGCCATCATGATGTGCACCCTGTGGTCATCCGTGAGCCATCCGGTTGCGTCCACATGAACTGACCCAAAATGATGTTGGTCGTACTTACTGCTTGGCATATTCCTCGCGTCGGCTACCAAATGGCGGCTGGATCTCGACTTTGAATGGTGCAGGCCATGGGACTCAATGGTGACACGATTTTGATGATATTATGGAGACACTTGACCTGACAGTGCACGTCGAAGCAATAGAAAAAGCCTAACTGGGCCCGGGAAAGTTGACTGAGTTAGGAAAGTGGTTGTTTGGCAACGGCCTTAGAACCAAACAAATACCTACCAGAATCGGTTAGGCTACTTGCAACCCGTTCGTATGAACATGAGACAAATGCAACAGAGGAGGGTTTCATTGATGAACCGCCCTCTAGCATAACACTTGACGCTCAAATAAATCCGCGGGTTCCCTCGGAACTGCTGTTGGAGGAAAGCTCTGTGCGGTATATCTCTTTGAATTTGAGATCCCTCTACCGCGAAAATAGCCGTCCATCCCAGTCTCGCACGTGCTTTCCTACACCAACCACGACCGCACCTTCTGGTCCTCGTTCTTCTTCGCCTGCCTCTCCAAGATCACAGTCGCATTGCTGCCGACGCTCGGGTTACCTACAGTCCCCTTCATCATTTCCTTGAATCAAGCCGTCATCAAGCCCGGGCTGTCCGCTCGTTTCGTGTGGTTTCCGGAGTGTCTCGTGAGCGGGTGCAAGTGTCGAGGAGTATTGCTGACTTTGAAGACGAGTCCGAGCGGCTCAAGATCTTCTAAACAGTAGAGCTGTCAACAGACCAACACGCGAGTGGAGCATCGTGGATACACCGTTACCTAGTTTCGAGAAAGGAGTGGTGATCGAGCGAACGTCACCACTTCCTCATTCCCCCCATTCCTCCAATACTCTGTCTCCATGCCGGTTAGTTCTGGATCAAGCAAGGCACGGAACGACCCAAAATCTCTTCTATCCGCAACGAATTCGCCGGTGTTTACTTCTAGTTGCTCTCTGCCGCTCACCTCCCCTTCACTTCGCATCCCTATCCTGAACAAAGGAAGAGTCTATCAAGTTAGTTGCTCACGTATCACCGCCTCGTTGCGGTATAGCTCATGGAGTTCTAGATCATATTGTTCTAGAAGGGGCAGATGTAGGTGGTAGAGTCCCTTCGGGAACACATGGAATGAAAAACACTCATATGTGCTTCAGCGACATGCCTGTATTTGGCGCGCAAATGGTATATGTATGGCAACCCCATGGGTCGAAGGCTTTCAGCCACAAAATGATGCGTCATGTTGGACTCGGTTGAGCTCGGTTCAGGTTGAGGAACTTAGCATTCAATGAGGCTGTCTCGCATTCCTGTCTCAAGCTCTCTGCAGAAGGCCAATCTTATCTTGGTGTGTGCCGCACAACGACCTCCCTATTCTGAGATTTTGGCCTTCCTGACTCACCTGAAGAGATTGTGGGGAAGTATGCAGTGACATCACTGTATGGACACTACAGTACGAAGAAAGCCTCTCTCGAAGCTGGAGGACTCGTCCACGTCTCATCAGGAACCCCGGACTCTATGCAAGTTTCGTCCAGTTTGTGGTCCCATTTCGTTCAAGTGAGACGGCAAGAAGAATACGCGGATATGGATTGTGCATAGTACCTGTGGACGGCACGATCGCGGTCATTGCAGTGGACGAGTTTGAATTGTATTTCTGTCTTGACCGTCGTCTTGTTCAATTGGGATGACGCTTTAGCCTAGGTCGTATGTTTATCAAGTGCATCGTCGCCTCTGTCAAGCATCGCAGCTGTGTCTTCCATGGATCTGCCACACTGCAGCTGCACTTCCAGCGAAGATCCGGAGAATATCGAGCCTCAAGTCGGCCATTGGATGTACTAATTATACCGCGACGGTGACCAAGCCCACCTCGGTCAGCAATACAGCCCGATCTACGAGGTTGGCAGAAGGGCGTCATGAGAAAATGCATTCAACAAGACACAGCTGCTTATAATCGGTGATATTGACAACGGGGCGAAGGGAATTCTCGAGAGCTACGATAACACTACAGGTTCATGTTTTCGGATTTATATCAAAGCAGTGATTAGAAAGCTTGAAAGCGACACAGGGGGAAACGTGTACGGTCCGGGTGGGTCTCGTGTAATCGACGAAAAAAGTCATTAAAGTACATCCAGCATGCGTACGCCATCCACCAGCTTGTTCAATACTGTCGGCGTGATCTCCTCTACCTGAACAGTGATCAGCTTCTCCGCAGCCACCCTCCTGTACTCTGCCACATTTTGGCGCGTAGGTGTGAACAACAGCGCACCAAACGGCTGTCTCAGTCGAGCCATGAGTCGGAGGGCTCGTATTTCCTTGTCTGTCTGCGACACGGATGAAGGAGGCCGGAGAGATGTCACACCTCGGGACCGTCCACCAAACGGCCGGCTAAGGCGAGCAACGAGCCGTGCCGCCCGTGTTTGCGGGGTCGCCGATGGAATATTGGAAGGGCCAGGGAACGACGGCGACTTGCTAATCGAAGAAGACTGGTCGTCGTCTGTGTTCTCTTCAGGTATCGTCTCTATTACATTCCCCACAGGGTGTCGGGCCGGGAGAAAGTCAATCCAAGGGTGAATGAGATATAGAGAATCCAGTCGAGAGAGGTCCTCTTTAGTCCTGATCTCCACAATCCCGAGGGCAGCTGTCTGTGCACGGAAAACATATTCCGATCCGCTCCGAGAAGCCGACAGAGACCCAAGTTTGAAATTGATGCACGGAAGCTTCATCCGTTGACCTGCGAACAACGGTATGGGGAGTTCATTGAGGCGGTCATACAATTTCATAACCAAGGTGAGATTGAGTGAAACACGCAATCGAGCAGTGATCACACCCATTTGGGCACCTTCAATGGCCTACGGAATGTGTGTTGTTGGCAACTGGCTGAACACTGTGATATTGGCAGGGAGGCAGCTGTTGAAGCTGCCAGATCTCCCTGTCCACGCAAGGATGCTCGTGTCTCCCGAGCTCATGAGTAGCTGTGCCAGGAGTCGCCCGAGTGCCTGATCCCCTTCACCGTATATGATCGGCAAGGAGGAGACAGAAAATATCCCAAGTAACGAGTATGCTGCATCCTCGACGAGGGTTGTCTGTCGTTGCGAAGCTAGACACAACTTTTCCCGTATGTCGTCTAAGCCTGGTCGGAGTGCCATCAAGGCTCGTGCCGAGACACCAGTTACTTCCTCCATCTCTGAGATGATCTCGAGTGATTCCTTGTGATTGGGAATATCGAGGTTCATGTACAGTGTCCAGTCGTCATTGTAGAACCAGACCACCTTGGAGGCATGATATTCTTGGAATGTCCAAGCACGAGTGTTCCAAATGCTCTTGACGAGATCACCGCGCCGTGACGGAGATTGAACACCACGGAGGAGGACAATCGTCACGGTAGAACCCCGATACCACTTGAACATGGCAACCAGGGCCTCTTGGAGGACGAAGTGATCTGCTTTGTTGATACAGCAGGTATCACTCCATGCCCAATGCAACCCAGCATCCCGCACGATCTTGCAAAACATTCGCAACTTCTCGTGGGTGGGAAATTCTTCAAGATCGTATACCACAATGCGGATGACTTTTTCGAACAGGGGTTCATTGTCTTCCCACTTGTGCGAAAACATGGCGTAACGATAGTATCGCGTAACGTCGTGTTCAATGCGGCCTTGGTCAATTTGAGTCGTCATGGAGGACACCAACTCATTGAAGGCTGAGAGTGATTCGAATGCAGCAGCTTGTTCCGATTTATTGAGAAGACGGCCAGAGATGGTATTAATGAGAACACGTGGCATATCACGGATGGCATCCTGGACAGCCCTCCGGATCGTCTCTTTCGTCTCGCCTGGATTTACGTACTGGCGATGGCGCTCTAGGATACAAGGATTAGTGAATAAACGTGAGCACAAGGTTGTCACCCTCACCGCGGATGTCTAGATCGGATGACTGCGACATCTTCGAGAGCATTGTCTCGAATGCGTCTATTGCATTTTCATAATTTCGCGCTAGGTGTAAAGCTGCATGCTTCGTCTCGTAGCCCCATGGTGATGATGGATCGAGCATGATCACCTGATGACGATGTCATCGACAAAACCAACTTGCATGGAAGAAAAAGGACACACCTTGTTCGCATCATTTAACGCGTCCTCCCACAAACCCTTGTCTAAGTATGCCTTGCTTCGTTTGATAAAAAGGCCTGGTGGTGCAGCCGGATCGAGGGACACCATGGCTGAATAGTGGGAGATAGCATCATCATGCCGTTCGGCACTCATTGCCGTATCTCCAAGGTGCTCTAGCTTCCCTAAGAAACGACAATTGAAATATAGCAAACAATCAGCGACATCTACACGGTATGCAAAACCACTAACCAAGAACCCATTGTGCCTGCTCATCATGCATGTTTGGCTGCTCCGCAAATTCGTCCACCATTTGGCGGAAACAATCGCTAGCGTCCGCCATGCGGCCGATGGTCTCGAGACGTTCATAGATTGTACGATAGATTGCGAGTCTCGGCGCCGTAAACTCCAAACAACAACCGTTAGGCCCGCGAAAGGCTACAGAGCAAAAGGAGATGCTCACCCTGACAGGGGCAACCAAGGTATCTTTCCACGAGCCACTCGCCAATGTTGCTTTTGCCCACTCTTTCAAAAGTGGCCAGGGAGTTGGTGGACTGACGGTCGCATGAAGCGTCGGCACGTCGACGTGTTGGGCCGCCTCTGAGGCTGTGTCACCATCACTTTTGGGAGCAGAGAGGCATCGCTGGGTGAAATCTGCGGAGAATTACTGAATGCACGGCGACCAAACTGGCGGAGCATAAACTCACCAGAAACCCACTTGGTGATGGGCCCACTCATATAGACCTCTTCGCGAAGGGTATTCATCATGTTGAGAAGAGATTCGCCACCCTCTTTCGCGCGACCTGCTGCATATAGGGCTTCACAAAGACGCTGTCGAATCGTGATGTCGAAATCATCAAACTTCCAACCGGATATCTGTCAAAGATGATGATCGTTTTCCACACGTTGCGAGATAGTCAGAATGAAGCTTACCAATGAGATCACTAGAAGTGGCCCACTTCCGTGGCGTCGCATCTGGGTGCGAGCACGCTCAAACGATTGCATCGCACGCTCATAGTCCCCGCTTCCATGCGTGAGTTTCCAACAAGAAGGTACATGTATGCCTGCTGGAAATGTTAGTGGTGACATTGCTGTGTGTTAGTGCGTCATGCACGTGCCTGGACCACATAGAATATTGAGTCCAAGGGAAGGGTAACGATGAGGTCATCTAAGCGGGATATGGCATCGTCGTGCTCGCCGGCCATAAACACGATGATTGCCTAAGGAATATGGGCAGGTGAGGGGCAACCAAGTTCGAGTGGATGGGATACACACCTTGATGAGAAGGAGAAAGGTAACGTGAGTTGAATGGAAGTGCTCGAACGCAATGTCACATGCCCGATACCCGTCGTGTTTTTTCCCGTTACCAACAAGCGCTACACTTTTTGCAATGTAGCCAATGACGGAGGGCTGGATTTTGATGGACTTCATGTAAATCAACGTCAGCGTCGATGTGTGTGAGTGGAGAGCGGCGCATACATTTTTGGCATCAACGATCGCTGCGTCCCAGTATCGTAAACGAGCCCTTACGAGAGCTCGACTAGCAAGTACATGATGACTTGGATATCGAGAATCAGTGATTGCTCTGGTCAATAATGCATTCGCGTTCGCGAGCCGATCGTTGTTCCACGAATCGAGTGCAGCGTCGTCGATATGGATTTCGGATTCCTGGAATGTGGGGTGCAGACGAGACAATGGGAATGATTCCTGGAGGAAATACGATCAAAGCAAGGTGAATTGGCAGTAAAGGTATTCAGATACGTCGTAATCCAACGACACACGATGCTCACAGTGACACGGGATAGATTCTTTATGGTGATTTTTCTGTCCTCTCCACCAATTGCGAGAAGCTGGTCGTCAGGCAGAACATCTCGGAGATCTCTAATGGCGATTTTCCCGTGCTCTCCGCCAATTGCGAGAGACCGGGCGTCTGGTGAGAGTGCAATTGAATATATGGATTGAGCGTGTAGGATGAGCCCAAGCTGGGTGTGTGTCGACGTGTCCCAAAGCGTGACGGTACGATTTGCAGAGAGTGCAATGAATTCCCCATGTTGCGGCAGGGCAATACACGAAGTCCCCTCGGTACCGAGAACCGGCCATTGCGAGACTGCCGATCTTGTGGATGCTTCGAATTGCTTGATTTTACCGTCGGATACGACGAAGAGCTGATCATTTGACCAGAGTACACCAGTGTTGTACCATGGGGTTACTTCTACATCCACGTCCAGGACCACGAGCAAGCGGCCAACGTTGCTGTCGTAGACTCGAACGGAATAAAAAGTGGCTGTCGCGATTCGATCACCTTGCGGCGAGTATTTCGCTACCATCACCTGTCTCTCGTGGCGGAGTGGACCGATCACTCGTCTCCGGGTTGCGACTTCCCATACGGTGGCTGCGCGGTTCTCCGATGCAACGACGAGTCGAGTCGAGTCGGGTGAGAAATCGACTCCGTTGACGCAATCGCCCTCCTTGTGCGAGAAGACTTTTTCGAATGTCTTTGCGTCCCAGACAATGAACTCGCCCTTGGTTGTCCCCGCTGCGATCCATCTGTCATCCTTCGACACAGCGAGAGAATGTATAACCCCTGATGTTGCAATTGTTGCCATTTGTTTGCCGTCTTCCACTCGCCACACTTGAACTCCGTCGAATCCGCCGCTCACGAGATACTCGCCATTCGCTGAGAATGTCACTGCATTTGTCTGTCTACCGCCGTCCATTTCGAGGAGCGGGAAGTACTCTTGTCCAACGGTCAGCATCAACGCAGCTCCATCTTGTCAGTACGTACTGATCATTGTGGACGTGGTGATCAACGACACAACGTAGCGGAGCGATGGAAAGAGTCAACGAACAAGCTGTGGTCAGTATGCCTTTTTCTCATTGTACGTTGCCCTTGCTTGATATAGACCAGTGCACACACACTCTATCACTCCTTTTTGGCGCTTTCTCACACCCTGGTTACCCGTGGCCATGTTTCCGGCGACTCGGAGGAACCGTTCCTGCACAAGGGCACTGCGTTACGGAGAACATGCCAGAGGATACGGACAATTACTAGTATCTACATGGCCGACAAGTCGCCAACCGTTCCACGACGCGCCACACTTCATCATATGATGTAGTACATACACCTCTCATCCCGCACAACATTGTGGGCGGCTACCATGGGCTTCTGCGTCCAGGTGGACCAGATAGCGAATATCCACGCATCCACTTCTCCTCGGCATCCTTGATACGATTCACGGTCAGCATTCATGACCGTATGTCGCCTGACTTTACTTCTTGACGCCCGCCGTCCCGCATCGCCTTCGATGACCTTGCCAGGTTCGGCATTTATGACGACACCCAGGTAGACCCGCCGTCTAAGTTTTTGGGGTTAGGTTTGGCCTCGGTTGGGAGGTGGCCTTGATCTTGTGCACCGCCCGCTGTTGTGCGTGGGCTGCTGTGGTGGCTTTTCACCCCGAACGCGGGTAATCCAGGAGGGGGATTGTTCGGTTCGAAGGTCCGATTTGTTCGCACGCGTTTCTCGACATTCCAAATCATCATACACCTGTGCGTTCTACCTGTTTTCACTAGCTTTATCGCAGTATCATAAACAAACCCTTATCCTGTTCATTCACTTGGAACCGTGTCTAACAAGCCGCCTACCCTAGTGGTTTCGGGAATAAACGAAATACAGATATCAATACATACTTGGGTTTTGGTGACGCGTATACATGGGCGTGCGTTGCGATCGGACGACCATTCGAACCGCACCCGCTCAAGTGTTCCCGCAATCATCATGTTAGCTGCAAAAATACACAAACGAAAGTAGGGGAGGGAGGAAAAAACCAAAGTTTCCGACCACTATTCAACAACGGTCAAAAGAAACAAGAAACCACTCCACACACCCACTCCTCTCCGATATTGAACAGAAACATCTTGTACGGCTACAATCCCATCTCGCCCTGCCCCGACGATCGGCCTAGATGCAACAACGCGTTCGTCAAGCTCACGCCGACCTTCCACACCCTAACCAGTGGCGCCCTCCTCAAGCGAGACACCAGAACACGCTCGCGATCGGAATGATATTTGGCTAACCGCGATGATGTCATTGCAGTATTACTTAGTCACGTGAGAATATAACAAAAGCACGCCTCTGGCAGGCTGCAGACCGACTCTAAACTCTGACAATGTTCTCCTCACTCAATGAGACCGTCACGCTCTTGTTTAACACACCTATCGCACCTCCACGCCACAGGGGGAACGCCACGGATATCCCGCTCGTGGAATTGTCGAAAGGACAACGGGCTGATCGACGATTGAGCGGACATTCTGGTTCGGTGGACGGTTTTGTACTCACTGTGAGGCATTTTCATTTTTTCTGTTCAGCGATCATGGCATCACTGACAAATCACGGCAAGAAGCAACTTCCATCAGAAAGTGCAAGAACTAGCACACAGAGTCGTGGGAGTAGCACAGCACACGAACGGCCGAGTAGTTGACAGGATGACGTTCTGTGTGGCTGACTACCCCGACCACCCCTTCCGCTCCCAGGCATGGCATTGGGCTATGCCACCGTTGACCCGGAGGAGACGTAGCTCCGAGCGGGGTGCGCTTTAAGCGGCGATACGGATGAACGCTGCAGTTCCTTTCTCGAGAGAACTTGAATAGGATCTGTCAGTGGCACCACGGCGTGACTGATGCGCCATCGAAACACATTTAGATCTATATCATCTCCCCCGGTTTTCCATGTGAATCTGATTGGGATGTATGAGATGGGATACCCTATATGTTCTCGCACGCATTAATATCATGAATGCATCATCCTCGCATTCGACTTCCCGAATCGGCCGCCATGAGAGTTGACTGGCCCAGGGCAGAATGTTTCCGTGAGTGTTTACTCCAACTTGCATGGTGTACTTCTAAAGTTCCAGTCACCAAAAGCTTGCGATAATGAACCGTTGTTCGCCAGCGCCTACGAGAACATCGACAAAAAATGCAACGAGGGTCCGATCATTCAGCGAATGGTGCATTCATCTCCATCAATATTTCGTCATCTGAATTCGGATGATACCGGGTCCAGGCGGGGAAAGACCACGGGACCATCAGGATTGCTCAGGCACCTTGTCCATGGCATGAGAGCATGAGAGTATGAACATGAGAGCCTGGTCCGATGGCGTGATGTCCAGCGCCGAGGCGTGCTAGCCGATGTGGCTGGCTGACTCCTCCCGCGCGCAAGTTAGTGATCATCTGATACGCTATCTTAGCCATGTGCATCCTGTGATTGTCCATGAGCTATCCGAGGCGGGCCTCCGCGACCGTGGCATCACGGGATGTCGCTCTGGTCATAGCGGTACATCCGAACTCACCGCGGCGTGGACCGAAGTTCCTTCCAACACTCAAGAACTAACAGTCTTGGCGGCGAAATGTCGACTGGAAAGGTAGCGATCGTCACCGGCGCTTCATCTGGTACGTTCCCCCCAGCCTATCTCCGATCAACTGGCATCGGGCTGTGCTGACTGGCTGACCGCGGAATGCGGAACATAACACATTTACACATCACACACAGGCATTGGGAGGCACACTGCGATTGCACTCTCAGCTGCGGGATGGTGTCTAGCGCTGACGGCACGACGTCTGCCCGAGTTGCAAGAAACGAAAGCCGCCTGTGCAGATCCCGAGAAATGTCTCCTCGTCGATGGTGACATCACCGACGAAACCTTCGTCAAACGTCTCTTTGAGCAAACGATCAATCGATTCGGCAGGCTCGACTTGTTGTTCAACGTACGTCGCTGCGTCTACATGTGCTCCGCCCAAATATGTCATTTCGTCTGATCTTTTTTCTTTCTTCCCTTCCCTCCTTCCGTTCCTTCTTTCCCTTGGTTGACTTTGGAATGCGGACTTAGAATGCGGGGAGATCCGACAAATCGTATCCGATCGAGGAAATGCCGCTCGAGCTCTTCACGTCCGTTGTGAACGTAAACCTCATCGCATCGTTCCTCTGCACCCGCGAAGCATTCAGGATCTTCAAGTCGCAGACACCTACGGGAGGTAAGTGGTACCACGATGCGCCAACAACCACGCGAATCGTTCGTCGGTTCAGACTCGAACTTTGGCATCATGATCTCCGAGACGGATGCGTGACAGATCACACTTTTCTCCTGTCCATCCCCCCAGACCATCTGACTTTTGACTGACATTGTGTTTTCGGAAACAGGCAGAATCATCAACAATGGCTCGCTCGCTGCGCACGTCCCGCGACCCAACTCCGCGGCGTACGCGTGCTCCAAACACGCCGTGTCGGGGCTGACCAAGTCCAGCGCCATCGAAGGACGCAAGTTTGACATCTCCGTGACTCAAATCGACATCGGTACGTCCCGCCCCGCCCTATCCGCTCGCGCTCGTCTCACATCCCGGTGATAAGGAAACGCACATACCAATATGGCATCCGGGCACACCCTCGGTGCGTTACAGCCCGACGGACGGCGTGTCGCCGAGCCGACGTTTGATCCGGTGCACGTCGCTCAGATGGTCGTGCACCTCGCCGGTCTACCGAACTCGGTCACGGTGTTGGATGTCAACATCATGTACGCATTTTTTTTAATCGAGATTCGATGGTCTACTGACCCATCTCCTTTTTTTCGTTGGTACCTTTTTTTCACCCAGGGCGACTGGGGTACCTTATGCAGGACGCGGATGAGAGGCGGTTGGACAATGCTGAACAAGATGGTGCAGAAGATGAGTCGCTTTGTTATGGTGTTTACATATGGCTATGTACGCGTGCCAAGCTATATATCCAACATAGTACATATTGTGAGACTAGTGAAGGCCCATCCGGGTTCGACACCTAGATGCACTCTCCCAAAACACCACATGTCGATGGTGGTCATAGTTACCATACTGTGCCAATAACTTCCGGTAGGTATCGTCATTCGACGTTCAAGTGAGGAAGCGCGTCTCCGGGATCCATGAACTTGTGGGTAAATAAATATAGTTTGATACCCCTGTATGAACTCGAACACCCAAAATTAAGGTGTGGTAAATAATGTTGTACGGAGGTATACGTGTGAGCAGGAGTCAAGCAGACTCTCCAGAACTCTGTACCGGGGTGTGTTGTGGTAGCAATCCGGATCCTCCGAGCAACTATGGGGAGTCAAGCCAACGAAAACAGCTTTCGTATGACGTCTTGGGTGCCTTCTAAAGTCCCAACCTCATTATGGGACCCTGTCAGGGTCTTTAAAAGCACGATCGTCTCGCCGGACGCCGCGAACGTGTCCATGGTACCAAAGTGAGGCATGTCCGTCCGGGTCAATAATGCTTGGCGTGCCTCCCGCTTTGTCGCCATTTGCGTCTGAAATGTGTTGAACTGCTCTTTCGTCCACGACCCCGGCTCGCGTGGAAGTGGCTCTACGGAGGGCAGAAAAGGTTCTATGAGCGTATCAAAGAGAGCGTCTGAATGCGTGTGAGGGATGTCCGGGTCGTTTTCCGCGTGTACTATCAATACGGGTACTTTGACTTTCTGCGACACACGTTCAGTAGTCATATCGATAAGGCGAGGTACGAAAGAGCCTCACTGTAATGATGGACAATGTATCGAATTTGTGCTGCAGGAATGTCTTGTAGAGATCTGGAAATGGTCAACTCCAGATCCTATATCCAATACACATACTCACCGGCTGCGTGGGGTATCATGGTCAACGGAAGCATGACCGGGAATAGGCCGAATACACTATAAGTATCCACGAGGGTATACATGGACGTAAACGGGGACATCAACACAAGCCCTCTGAATCGGACCGTTTCTTCGGAAAGGGACACAGCAAGAGACGACGCGACAGCAGTGCCTAGACTGTGACCGACGATGAGAACATTCTCTGGTGTCGCACCATTGGAGATCAACCAGTCAAAGGCTGCACGTGCGTCCGTCGCTAGACCACGTTCGCTCGGAGACCCTGGACTGTCTGCGAATCCACGGTAGTCGATGGCTAGTACGTTGGTTTGGAGCCTTGATGAAAAGGCGCTGTATTGTTGGACACGCACGGGAAGTGCACGGGTGGCAGCGTTTCCATGGAAGAACATTATAGTGGGGCGCGAGCGAAGTGCTTCCGAGATATGCGCCTCTGCAGCAGAGGGTGATGGAGGAAATGATAATGAGCGATAGTGGTCATCGGAAAGAATGAACCACGCTCCGAGGGTGTGGTTATCCGGGGTGGTGATCTTGAAGTTGAAAGTCTTGCCGGCTGCGCACGCAACAAGTCAGCAGGCTGCCACCCGAATTGCGATCAATGACATACGCGCCAAACCGTATCGTTCCGGTGCATCGAAGCGTGCCTTCCACGGCAACTTCAACGCGTTCATATATATGATACTTTCGACCGCGACTCCAGCGTGAGCTATCTAGTTGTTCCAGGGCAAAATTGTCGATCCTGCTCACTGGGTCTGAATGAACGGAACCATCAGGAGCAGTACAACGAGGACATAGACACCACCCAAGACAGCAAAGAATGTCCGGGCGCGAGAGAGTATGCCTGGGTTGACAACATCCGCTGGTTTTGCTTGGTCAGAGGACATTTGGTGTCGGAGGGCACGTCGCGGTTGGGGGTGGGGCCCAGGGGGTGTTTGCCAGTATTTATGTCATCTCGGTCAACAGCACATCTCCCGGGTGGGTCTTTTATGGTTTAATCAGACCCACAGTGCGTAACGCCTGCCTGACTCCACAGTGCTCACACGACCTGTCGCGATAGGGCAGCGCTCGTTGCAATCCAACCTGGCCACACTAACGGAAACCGAGCGAGTCATCGCATATTCATGTAAACGACGAGCGCCGTTGTGTACTGACTCCCATGATCATCACCACCCTCCTGCGAGGCGCAGAGTCCTGCTAAAGATCCGAACTTCATCGTCACACGACCTGCATCGTACACATGACCACATGGGGTGCGTTGTTAATTAAAATTTCGAAGTGCTGATTCGCAGGCCTAGAACGAAAAAAGGACCTACTTTCATATCCGTTATCTGCTTGATATACGGTACCAGCACGAAATCCAGGGGAGCATCCTCTCATGCTCCGCCTCCAACTGTTATGCACTCTTTCCTGCTCTCTTCTTGTCCGTATGGATCTCCTCGATATAGATGAACGTGACAACGGCCATATCCAGGATATGCAACACCTGTGGCTGGATATCCAGATGGGGCTGCTGTTTAGGCGACGTGATGCCACGTGTGCCCCTGTGGTATCTCGTTAGTTCCGTCCGTGTCTCATCCGTGACAGCTCTGTAGGACAACCGAGCATCCCAGACGATGCCACACGGACAGTGACGTTCACAAAGAGCATATCCCACCTATACGGACGGACGGGCCCCGTCAGCGTCCGTTTTCTCATAAAACACACGCGTCGACGACACAGGATCCAGATCAGAATACAAAAAAAGGACACGACCGTCCAGTGACTACATCGGAAACTCGGAATGACCGCGTCCGGTTGCAACTCTTGACTATTCATCCGAACCGTCTACGCCCGTGGGCTTGGTCTTTTGAATCGTGATCATCGTCCCGGTTTGAATGGGGTGGAATGGGTTGCCCGCTCTCGTTAGACGTGACGGTGTTTCCCACCGAGTCGGAGGTGGAAATGCCAGGAAATGGGTGGATGGGCACCTTGTAATTCTCGTCTGGCGCTGTTTTGATGCGGGTTGGACAAGTAGGAAATGACTCGGAACATCGCCCACGGATGTACCGACCCGACGTCGGCAGGCAATCTTCAGGGCAATTCATTTCCTCTAGGCACATTGATCGTTCGGAAGCTGGAGCGCACGATCTAGATACTCTTTATCTAGGCCTTCAAGTCGAAACTAAAAGTAAGTACTGCGCACTGCATTCCCATTTCCGGCGCTTACCTTGATAAACGCGACAGCTTCTTCTCGAATCACACAACTGATAACGCACATCCATCAAAGTAAACGTAACTAGGCATGATAACATCAAAAAACATGAATCTAACATTAATCGTACACATCATCAATCAACCTTCTTCGTTCATCCGTCCGTCTTGACTTGCAAGCGGAGGGCCGTATGCGATCCCTTCTAACATGCATTGTCGTAGGTCCAGACACCAGAGGAACCTTGAGTGTGACAGTGCCGCATGCATGAGGATCACCACAGCCCAACGAGAAGAGAAACTAAGCGCGGCTTACCTCCCGGTGTCTCAGCCTCGTTCCACCACTTCGCAGTCCAGAGGTCGCCACTGGGGAGACAAGTCACATTCAGCATCCGACCGATCCATCCTACCCTTTTGCGCCGAAATTTGGGGCATGCACGCGTGTTTACTCACCTGTAGGTGACCTTGTCTCCGCCGACGTACTATATGGGATGGATTTGAGCACACGACGACTGCGACATGCCATGTAGCGACTTACGGCGACGTTATTTACCCATGCGGAGACGCCAGAACAGCTTCCCGACGAAGTGGTCGTGGGCGATGCTGCCGAAGTAGTGGTCGTAGAAGATGTTGCCGAGGTCGTCGTCGTCGTCGGTGCTGGAGAACCAGAGACGGGCCACGTGTTCCCTCGGACGGTCGTAATCCACGCCGACGTTGCATCAGGATACTATACGTGCAACAAAATCCAAATAGCTCGTTTCGTGAACAAGAACGTGCAACGACAACAATATGGACGTACCTGCCACACCATCACACCGGCATCTGACACGTCGCTGCCGTGAGTTTTCGGGCTCTCGAAATAAAAAGCAGGTTGGGGGACTTACCCCATCCCTGGC
Source organism: Boletus rufocinnamomeus (assembly GCA_038092675.1). Taxonomy (NCBI): domain Eukaryota; kingdom Fungi; phylum Basidiomycota; class Agaricomycetes; order Boletales; family Boletaceae; genus Boletus; species Boletus rufocinnamomeus. Next base: position 17,602 of record JBBPQV010000167.1, read on the forward strand.
CTGCAGCCTGGGAGACACACGTTGCGAGCGTCGAGGGGTCAATGTATCCGTTGCTTGCGTCCGAAGTCGTGCTTGGTTTGCCGATCACGAGTTTGTCGAGAGAGACACCATTGCCGGAGATCTGGAAGAGCGCCGTTTCGGGCCATGCCGACGAAGAGGCCGTCAAGAGACCAGCGCATGTGGTGTACTCAGTGGTTCCTTCTGTTGACCAAATGAAAGAAGTTTTCAGCATGTCAAGTTCAGCATCCTTGAACACGATCGCTCACGATTATAAAACTGAGTGAGTTGATCGATGAGTCAAACGATCGTCCATGAAATGAATGATTGAACATACTTGGACATTGTACTGGACAAGCGATCAGTCAGATGCACAGAATGCGGAATCACGTGTACTCACCCAATCGATCAAAGATCCTACGCTCTTGTCGATCGCGAGGTATCCTCCTCCGCTCCACATGGTGGGAGAGAACCTTGATCCGATTCAGATTCAAATCGTTTGCCAATCCGGCGATTGCACTCACCATGGTGCGACGGCTACGAGGTACACGTCAGACTTTATCGAACTAGACACAAAGAGAAACGACTCACGGGCATGAGTCAGAATATACTGTCCCTGCGGAAGCTGCGTGCGGAGCTGCTGGGTGAAGCTGATGAGCCACGATTCCGCAGAGCCTCCTCCACTGTTAAACGCAGTAAAGTCCTAACCCACAACGTCTCCATAAGTTACCGTCACATCGCCGAAGAAAAACGAGCTGAGACAGTACCTCATAGTCGACATCAATACCCTGAACCCCGTATGTGGTCACCCAGGCAGCCATAGAGTTCGCCGTGGTCACGGCATCGTACCCCGACGACGTCGGCGTCTCGGTGGACCCAAAGGCAGAGACGACCAGCGAGATTCCAGCGGCACTGTACTCTGACAGGTAGGAGGAACGCTCGCTGGCTGTCAGTTCCTGCCAATTCTGGGCTTGGTCGACTGTACCGGAGGCCAACAAAAAGGTGATGGCACTAGAAATCTGTTAGTCGGGTCACAAAACGCTATCCGACAAACACTTGCAAAACATTGAATCCCTTGGATGGTGAGCGTCAGCGATTAGGAAAATCGGTGGGAAAATGTACACTCGCTTACATTAAGGTCTGATGAGCTGGGAAACGGGTTGACCCACTTGTCATTGTAGGCCACAAAGTGAGGCGCAGCTGGTGTAGACCTCTTTAAGAAATCACGAGCAAAGGGACTGAGACGTTTAAGTTTTTGCGCCAACGGAACGGCATGAAGCGATCCAAACAAGGAAAAGAAAAGGACAGATGCAGTCACGCCAGAGCAAAAGGAGACCATGGCACCGAAATGAGAGCAAGGTGAAGGGACCAGCGAGCTGCAGGAGTAGCTGCTCGTAGCATGGCATTAAATACCTCGCCTGAGCTGATATCGGTCCGTCTACCGCATGGAAAACAGGAACGATGTGAAGATGAGGTATGAGGTCATCCCAACACACCCCCTCTGGAGCTAGGTACGATCACCTCGAGACGATGCTGGCAAGGTGAGTACATCGAGGCACTGCAGTCCCGGAAGCTCGCCATTGAGTGTCTGGAGATCCCGATTAGTTGCCGCGGAGCAAACGGTAAGTGTCAAAAGAAGACGCTCTTGCCATATGGTGGGAAGGGGTGTGATGATAGAGTGCAGAGTCTTGCTTCATCAGGATCATTAGGCGAGGCGACTTGCACAGGAGTCCACATGAACATCCATTGGCTTGACTGCTGCAAGATCAGGTGACGAAGAAACCGGTACACTCAAGGGATAGGCCATATTAGGAGTGATGCGAGCCCGGAGATACGGGCGGCTCGGGGAATCTTGGGAAACGGGAATATCCTATTGGGACTTCGTGTCACGGGTACAGTACTTCGTGTGCGACACTGCACTGCGATAAGTGAGCAACACCAAATAATAAAGACCGATATGGATTCCCGCCTACGAACCACAAAGTTACTGCCACGTTCCAGTGATAAATCAGGCTCCAAAAATGGCACCGCTTCCGACAAGCTTCGGCCTGATACAGTTTATGGGATCGGACTTCCGCGAAACCGTAGAGTGGGAACACCGGCATACACCAGCATACCCGGGCGGCAATCATGATAAAACCATGCGGTAGCACGAAGAGTATAGACAAAGTCGGAAATGTGTGTTTTGTCGGTACGATAAGTCCGCATGGTACTCCGGTCGTTCGATAACGGGAATTCCGCTGCGGCAGCCATGAGAAGCGTGTTTGGAGTTGTGGGATGATCAAGACCAGTACCTCAAGCCAGGACAGGCAACCCAAGCTTTGCGCTGAGCAAAGCCAGTCTCTCTTTCAGTTTGGCGACGTCCTCTATCGTCCGTCTTTCCTGTGGTGCTGTCTCTGCCCTCGACTCTGTGTTCTCGACGATCGCTGGATCGTCAAAGCCAAGGTGCTCCTTGGCATGTTGTTCAGCTTCAGGATCGCGGGGTACGATGTCGGAGAACCGTATGGTTGAGAGAATAGAAGATATACTACGAAGTTCTTCGAGCTCCGGCGAGTCTGGGTTCTGGGAGTTCAACAGAGACCCAATCGCAGCTGCTACCCCACGGAGGTTGCCAATCTCTCGACCGAGAGGTACGCCCACGTTGGCGAAACCCGCGTCAAATCCTGCTTGTAGAAATGCTTCCTTTCCTGCAATGATGCCCTCTCGGTACCCAGACTATGATAAGAAATGAACACGAGTGCAGCGAGAACCGACTGCAGCCTACGTTGGTGAATTCAGAGGCGATCTTGGTCCATTCAGCTTCCGGGACATGATCATTGTGAGGGTTTTCTTCCCATGGCGAATCGGGATCCATCCGTCGGTGCCCTTGGGTGTGGTCGTGATCTCGGAAGAGAACTCTGTCATTCTGGGAAATGATATGTCATTTCTCGGACTTTGCCACTGTACATACAAACTCTATTCACTAAACCATTCGTCGTCATTAATCCGTCTCAAGCCTCCAGGCTCCAGCTTCTCAAATGAGCCTAGCACACAAACGTCTCAGGTTGCAGGTAAGTTTGATCGCTATAATTGAAGCCAGACCTTGTGAGCTCTAAAGGACTGAACCGAACTGATTAGAAAAAGTCACTACCAAAAGTGGCGTAGAAAGCCAGCCTGCTAGATTGCAGCCTCGTGGGCATTCCTGAGCACTGATCACGATGGTTACATCGATGGCTTCCTCTGCTCCTCAGCCCATGCGCGAGCGCATGACCGACTACATCACCACGCTGCAAGAGACCATCGTGACCAAGCTCGAATCATACGGCTCAGGCCAAAAGTTTAGACGTGTGTCGTGGACCCGGGACGAGGGTGGAGGTGGTCTCTCCTACACATTCCCGCCCCAAGATGGCACATCCCACCCCACCGGCAGTAGTACGTCCCTCTCCTTTCCGTCCGCCACTGGATCCCATCCCTCATCCCATCGTGCCCCACATGCACACGCAGATGATCACCCCATCGAAAAAGCCGGCGTCAACATCTCGACGATAAACGGCATCCTCCCCCCCGCTGCCGTCAAGCAGATGAGCACAGCCCACGCAGCCCTCAAAGACATCGATAAGAGTCTCCCCTTTGTCGCGGTCGGCCTCAGCCTCATCATCCACCCACGCCACCCCCGCGTCCCAGGCGTTCACGCCAACTACCGCTACTTTGAAGTCCTCGACGCGCCCCTCCCTCAGCCCTGTCCGCACGACCTGACCACGTCCAGCGGCAACGACAATCCCGACCCAGAACCCACCGTCCTCGCATGGTGGTTTGGCGTCATCACTGACCTGACGCCCTTTTACGTGAATGAGCCCGACTTTCGTCACTTTCATACGACGCTCAAAGCCGCCTGTGATACCTGGAGCGACACTGCCCACACCTCCGTCTCCGTCTACCCCCCCTTCAAGTCATCTTGCGACAACTACCTCTTCATCCCGCACAGGCACGAACACCGAGGAATCGGCGGCGTCCGGTTCGACGATATGGATTCCGATGCGATGCGTGCGTTGCTCCGCGCGCAGTCGCCGGGCGTGTCGGAGGAGACCGTCGCTCGTTTGAGTACTCAAGAAGCCTTGTTTGGGCTCGTCGCGTCCCTCGGGGATAACTTTCTTCCGTCCTTTATAGGCATTCTGGAGAGGCGGATGGACGAGCCACTCGTGCCTTCCGAGAGGCGGTGGCAGCTTCTCCGACGCGGTCGCGCCGTGGAATTCAACCTCGTCGTCGACCGGGGAACCAAATTCGGGCTTGCGGCACCTGGAGTGAAAGCCGAGAATGTCTTGGTGGGATTGCCGCCGGAAGCGAGGTGGGAGTATTGCAGCGAGCTCGGGGCCGAGGATCAAGACACGAAAGAAGCGGAAATGGTGAAAATACTCAAGGAACCGCGGAGCTGGGTCGACTAAGGACAGACCGAGATGTTGCGTGTAGTGTCTGGTTATATCCAGAATGAATGCCACTACCTACCAGCCTACACTTTTGTTCTTGATCAACTGCTCAGCGCGAACTATCCCTCGTCCTCCCATCCGGCGCTACATCCCGATCGTCACTCCTCCGACCAACAGCAGCCCAACAGAAATGTCCACATCCAGCCGCACAAGGATGTCCCGCCATACTCCTCTCTCCCGCTCTCTCACTCGCTCCCCGTCCTTCCTCTGCATCATTCTCGCCATCCTGCTCTCTCTGCAGTTGTCGCCCCCGCATGAGCGAAGGCACCGGAAGCTCGACCATCGGACGTTCCATATAATACCGCCTGTAACAATCTTGATGACCCCCGTGCGAACAGACCGAACATTGAAAGAGGAGGGTGCGGACGGGAAGATGGCTGACAAGGCCCACCACAAGTCAGCACACCGGCCTGCCAGACCACATCAAACTACGCACCATATCGAACATCTCACCACGGCCTCCTTGCAAGTGGCACATACCGCATGCGTCGCCCTCATGAATGGGTTTCTCGAACGAACGGCAACCACGGGCTTTCGGCACTTTCGGCATGCAGTGTAAATGATGGTCTCGAGCTATTCGCTAGCCGTGAGATAGAGTGGATCACGGATTTGGTCAGAAGGACATACTCTGGTCGTCATTTGTATCTCTTCCACCCGGGAATACTTGCGTAGGTATGCTGCACAGGTGTGGAGCCGATGTCGTACCAGCATGTCTTTTGCACAAATGACTCAGATGTCGTGGAACGATATGATTCAGATTGCACCCACTCACCGACATAAGCCTCGACGAATTGGATCGTCCGACCGAGTTCCACCCTGAGCTCCTCAGGAGCCACTAGCGCGAGCATGGCACACATCTGGACGTCACCCTGATAGTCGTGTCACTTCAACACCCTGTTCTCCTTCCAAGCAAGGCAGAGGACCTACCTCGTCTGCATACTCTTCGAGGGCCTCTCGCAGCGCGCGCCAACCTGCTTCCCGTAGCCGACCTTCCTCTTCCACAACCGCCACCTTTCGCCGATGACTCATCTCTGCCCAACTTGCAGGCTCCTCGTCCCCCGCACCAGCAAGATCCTTGTCCGAATCCACCGCCGCCGCCTCGCTCTCCTGCTCACGAATCGACGCAGCAATGACCGTCTCAACGCTACTCTGACTCCCCCTCCCCCCAATCACACCGCGAGAATGCTTCGGAGAGCTCGTCGATCCCCCACCGGGCGACGACCGTGTAGGTGACACCAACGGCGCAGCGAGCGACGCCACCGTCGAACTCCGACTCCGGTTCTTCAACCGCCTCGCATTCGCACCTGCACGCTTCCACGACCTCGACCGCGGCATCGACTGCGATTTGGCCATCACCGGACGATGTCGGACCTCCCCCTTCGAGTCGTCGCTCCGTTCGCCGTCCGTGTCGGAGGACACCGGGGAGGGACTCCCGTCGTCGTCTTCAACGCTGAATTTACTCGGCCTCAGGCCCAGGCCCGCCTCCTCCTCCTCTTCCGCCCACTGCTGCTGACCCGCAAGTTGCGACAACGGACTCGGATGCGCAGGCCCTACCCGCCCGGCACTCATACTCCGCGCCTTGGTCACCTTTGACTTGGGCAACACAGGCGCCAACTCGACGTGGTCAATCTCGCTCGCATGACTGTCCACGACGCTCTCGCTCGCCGCGCCGTCCGACGAGTCCGAGTCGTCAAGCGCACCTTCGCCGACGTGTCGGAGGCTCTTGTCGCTCATGCTCGCTCCGCTCGGACTCTCGCTGTGTGCGCTCGTCACGCGGCCATAGGCCGAGGGGCGGCGAGCGTGTGAATGCAACGAGGAAGTAGTCGAGACGAGGATGGAGGGCCGTCTCTGTCCGGCCGTAGTCGGCGTCATCGTCGTCGTGGGCGGGAGAGCCGGTGTAGGTGGGAGTGCGATAGGGACATGACGTGGTGACGACGACGCCGAGGACACTGGCGTCAGATTACGTGAATTGGGGGGCGGCTTGGTGGGTGGAGGTGGTTGGGCCTCGGGACGATGTCGTAGATGCTTACGGTCCTCGTTCGATGTAGACTTGGCAGGGCTGCCACCATTGACCGATGCAGAACGTGGTGATTGTACATGATTGTGATGATGACCGATACGTGATTGAGATGGGGATTGGAGGGGTGATGCGGCCGGTTGGACTGCAGAATCGGCGGACGCGGCACGGTAAGAAGCCGGTCTGGAGGCTGGTCCAGTGCTATGCACATTCACGCCTTCATTCAAAGGGAGAGCACCCGGCGCTGAGGCTGAGTGAGTGAGCGAATATGGTGGGTCCACCTTGCCTGAGGCTGGTAACGAGGCGATAACAGACTCTGGGACGATGTCCGTTAAAAGTGATCCTAATAAGATCCACGCCTGAGCAGCGTGAATGTTCCCAGCTTGAATAGCAACCTAAACCAAGATATAAGTTCCCCGGTGTACTTGCAAACTATCTGAGATTCCATAAGACATGCATTCACCTCGGCGTTTAGAACACAGACTTCTTTCTTCTTTGCTGGCATCTCGGGCACAACGTAACCCTTGGCAAGTCTCACGAACACATCCGGCCCAGTGTTTTCGGATGGAGGTACACGAACGTACATCCCCATGTTCTGTAGGCCCGGAACACGACTCTTGTCGCCCAATGCCTTCAACCTCGACTTCCGGTCGACGAGTAGCGAGCGCCGATTTGGGTGGCTATCAACGGAAAATCATGAGCAGCGCACGGAAAGTGAATGAAGTGAACTCACACATCATCATAAGGCACCTCCCACTTGCCACGTTTGTCGGCAACGAATGCCAAGGCCCCCTCTGAACCATCGACAACACTCCAAGACAACGCGACCCTCGGTACTGCATCAATAGGCCGATGTGAGTGTCTCAGGTCGATCTGCGCAAAGGTTCCAGACGCATGCTGAACCAAAAGTGCGTGAGAATCGCGGAACACGGCATCTGGACATGACTTGAGCATAGGTCCGACGCCAAGAGCAAGGATGAACACGCACCAGTCACCCCACCATCGGAAACGCTCGCGTCGACGGTCCACTTGGCGATCCACCCGCGACGCACGTCCCATATCTCGACCGTCTCGCCCACCAAGCCAGGTTTGCCTTCTGCATCTCTCGATTCGGATACTGGAGCAGCCGCCGAAAGAAAGCTGGGCGTAGCATTCTGCATCCGAGGGCTCGCCAAGAGCTCTGCACCAGTCCCACCACTGAATTCTGCATTCGAGACCAGTGCCAGTTCACAGGGATATCCAGGTCGCCAAAGAACACGCCTGACCGGGTATGAAGGGTGAAGTACATATGTCGGTTTGTTCACGATATGTGATGAGGTGTTTGACACCGGGAGGTCCCAAACCTTTGCACAATCAGCCGTGGTACTCACACGATAGAAGCGACATACCTTCACTGTGTGATCGAGCCCACCACTAACAATCCAGCTCTGTTCCATCTGTGTAGGAACGTTGTCCATACCCTTGCTCGTGACCGACATGCTGCACCAATCCAAGGCTAGGATGGGGCCTGTATGCGCCACGGGCAAGCGATCTAGCTGACCACGTTGGCCCATTTGCAAGTCCCAGCGGTATATGGAACCATTGTCAAGACCAACGACAGCTTGCAACGGATGTGAGAGGGAGGGCGAGAAGACGAGAGACCGGACGGAAGTGGGGTGACGGATCTTCATCACTGAACGCGACATGTCCCGTAAATCCTACACGACATGAGTACAGCACAAGGACAAGGGGCGAACAAACGTACCCAGATGCGCATGTCACCGTCTGCAGAACCAGTGATGCAATAGTATGGGACTATGGGCGAGCAGGACAGCTTGTGAATACTGCGAATGTGATTCTTCGTCTTTCTTTCTACAGGCCCGTCAGTCATGAAAGCAGACAGTCAAAGACACCTACCGTACTTCGTACTGCCAGGCTTGTCCAAATCCCACATGATGAGATCGCCGTTCTTAGCGCTCGTCAGTATCTTGTTGTTATAATCTGTTGGCGATCTCGGTTTTCGGAGTAGGTCGCGTAGCAAAAGAAATACGAACTGCCGCTACACCACGCAACATCGGTGCTTGCGCTCTCAATCTTGAGCCCGCTTCCATCCCAGAGGTTCTTGGACAAGTCGACGCGATGTCCACCATGTCCAACGCCCGACTTTTGCTCTGTGGGTGCCGTGTCTTCTGGATCTGACAAACGAAGGATGCGCAAGGCTGTTCGACACCATCGTCAGGAGACAACGAGCGGAGAATGAGTAGTTGGACGAACATTCCCTTCCGGCGACCACACACCTCACACCGTCTTCACTTTTGGCCACCGTACCGCCTCCGCTGGTGCTCACACGAGGTAGGCGCACGTTCCGATTCGGTCCCTGGTACCCATGAAAGCGTGAATCCGAGAAAAGATCACCTATGAAGGGTGGCAGTAGTGGGGGTGCCGCTGTGGTGAACGTCGAGGAGCGTCTCTGGATTGTCGCCTGCATGCGTCCTACTCGTCGTCGGTCAAGCGACACTAAAGTCGGTTTACCAGATTTGGAACACACCCTGACTAGAAAGTGTACACAATGCAGTTATCGATATTCATCCAGCAAGAGAAAATAAAACGCGGAAACAAAGATAACTATATGTATACATCGAGCGCAGTATAGACAAACCGACATCCAATCCTACAGATCATGCACGATCACGAGTACATCTATAAATCTAAATCAACAAGAGAACAGTGGTATAAATCGAGCTGGCAGAAGCATGAGACTTGGGTGTGGGGTATCACCAATCGTCCTCACGGATGATGGACGTGTGCGAGGTTCCAGGATGAATGTCACAACGCAATGCGTCATGTTTTGTGCGAGTGTCAGTGTTGCGTTCTACCATAAGCTTGTCTTCAAGCATGTCAATGACCTTCAGGCTCTTGACGATCGCCGGACTGCCCGTTCCCAGAGCACAAGACGAGAGACGAGGGCAACAGTGTTCTCCTCAGAGAATACCGGCAGTAACGTACGAGGTCCAGATGGGCCCGAGGCCCGCCGCCAGACAAGCTCGTCCACTGTGCCAAGGAACTTGACTGCGCGAGTAATGGAAGCTACATCATGTTGTCGAGTGGGAATCGGAGGGTATAAACCCTGGTTCGGCGGCGTGTGCGCGGTAGGAGTCGGGGGGCTGGCCATTGGGCTTATGGTGTCTAGTGAGAGATTCAATGAACGCACAAGGGCCTAGTCATGTGCATGAGACATCGCTCAGCCATCAATTGCACAAGAGCCAAGGCCACTTACGCTCAATGCTATCTTCGCCTCATTCTCTGAGAGGCTGGCGATTTCGATGGGCACATCTGAGGGTAGAGGCACCGGAGGCAAAACGGCACTTGGCTGTGCTTGGGAACCCGCATCTCGCGTTGCAGCACGTCCATCGTCCTTGTCAGGTTCATCCTTCTCAGTATTCACAGCACTTGGGGAAATCTTGACTCGAACCCGTGTTTCAGCTCCCAAGCGCTTGGCAACCAAAGCCTGAAGTTCATCGTACTGCTGACGAAGATGCCTCACTTCTTCATGGGCACCTGCAAGCGCCGTGTTCAATTCATCAAACGAAAGGGGTTGGTGCAATGCCGTGGATGCCACGTCCTCCTGTGAAGCGCTGTCAATACCTTGTCCCAAAAGAGGTGAGAACCATATATTACTTTGGCTGGCGTCGCGTTCTCATGCATTGCCGCCCAGGGCTGATTCCCGAATGTCGAGCTACGCCTATGACAGGTAGCTGGGCGTTCTGCCGGCTTTGGGGACATGGAATTGGAACGGGAGGGAATCGTCGAGGACATGCTCCGGTGGGAGTGCGGCTCGTCATCACTGTCCCCGTCCTCGATGGGCGGTACACAGCTTTTCTCTTCACCAAGAGGCTCCGGTGCGGTGGAAACGCGATGGCTCTCGTTCTGCGCTGCAAACATTTGACGAATCTGATCAAAATCCAGTTTTCCCGATGAATCCCTCAATGTCACGCTCGGTTGCGTGCGAGCACGGTCCCCTAAAGGTGTTGATGGGTTTTCGTCAATGCCATCGGTTGCAAGGAGATCTATGAGCGCTTCAAAAGCCTCGTTAGAGACTGTGCTCTGCGTTTGGGATGGTGTAGAGATCAAGTCAGACATGACGGCAGTTGAACCTCGTTGAATCGTGCTGTTGCGATTTGTACTGTGCCGTAAATTAAACTTCGTCCGCGCGGAAACGTTTTAAATTGACTGAACTCACTTAACGATCGACAGACAGACGGCGTTTGACCAGAGACATTAACGAGCAGCCGCTCGCTGCCACTATTGAACGGGGCCCTCGCCCAGCAACCGGGGATCACTTACCTTTACTGCGAGAACGTCGGAGGCCAGCCTATTACTGACCACCAGTCCGATAGGACCGCGACTTTCAAGTACCTCCGACTGGTGGGAGTTATCATTCCTTCTTCATGTCCCTAACGACACGATCATGGTGATGCAGGGAATTCTACTAACGAGGAAGCTACGGACTTTTCCGCCATCGAGTTGTGTCCACTACTGCAGTACGACGGATTACTGCGCGAATAGCTGCGCGCTACGACGGGAGAGCTCATGTCAGATCTCGGGTGCACAATTAAGACTGACATCGGCTAGTCTTTCGACGTCCATGACTTCCGTATCGTATTTACATACCCCATTAATCCATTCCATTCAAGGCCCCATGGCACTATAAGGGGAACCGCTTCACTTGAGGAAATCATGTCCGAAGCGCGATCGAAAACACCCTGTTATGTCGTGCGGCAACTTCGAGGCTGGGGGTGGCACAGCACCCCCTGCCGTAGAATCGGGTACCTTGAAGGCAGGCAGGTCTCTCGTTGTACCCTTCAGCATCTTTGTTTTACCCTCCTATTTCAGCACAAGAACACGAAAAAAGTGGAATGGACGGCAGGTAATGCCCTACCTGTGGGTTTCTACGTCTAGTTTCAAGTTTGTGAACTAACCCATCCAACAACACAACGTACGGCACACTGGAGTCGTATTCTGTACCAGGCGCAGCGCACGAGGAATCCTGGCGCTTTAGCCGCTTCGAGCAGGGCGGTGATTTCGTTGATCTTCAACGGGCAGTCTCCCTCTTGGAGGCATGTGTCAACTTCAGTTTCCGATTACTGGTGCTCTACGGCGTTAACAAAGCCTGGTGTGGGTTGATTGTTATCAATGTAATCGATAAAGATACGTCGCGAGGCAAAAGGGTGCTCAGTCGTTGGTTGTGGCAGCTGGTTTACTTATACTGAGGTTAGGTCCTAACTAGAACTGTATACGGTCCGCGGCCCGGGCTCGGCCCGGGAGTATGATGACCCAGGGTCACGTGCAAATTTGGAAATAAGCCCCTTTAATACGGCCCACGGGAAATCCGCCTAAGTTGCCCAAACACCCTCAGCGATGGCCTTCCCACCACGTTACGAACCACTTTCCACCGTCGACGGAGACGAAGAAGGAGGACAGTTTATTCACCGCAAGAAACCTGTTGGAAAGAACAGACTTATCCTCTACTTTTTCTCCTTCGCCGCCCTTATGTACGCTTCATTCTCTGCAGCGCGGCTCGCACGCTCCAGAGGCTTTTGGATTACGTGCTATGGCCCACGAAGGAACCAGAGCAGCTTGGCGAGGCTCCCATCTCACTATACGTTGCCATCTGGAGATAAGATCCCCTCTGTCGCTCTCGGTGGGAGATGGGTTTATGATATGTTTGTCGTGCGAACTCACTTTGGTCATATAGGCGTATGGCAGGCCGGAACAGGCGAGGTTGGCAACGCTGTCAAGGTATGCTGGTTGATACACTTTTCTCGGACGATGCTAAGGATCACAGACGGCGCTGAGTGCTGGTTATCGGCACATCGACGGAGCGTGGATTTATAGGGTGTGTGCCCCTTTCATACAAAATTTGGCAACCGCCCTGAGAATTTGTCCAGAATGAAGCTGAAGTAGGGCAAGCTCTGAAAGAGAGTGACGTACCACGTGAACAAATCTGGCTAACTTCCAAGGCAAGTCAATCTTCCATCTGAATGTCGAGCGTTGATCCGATCTTGTCTATTAGCTCTGGAACAATTTCCATGCCCCCGAGGACATCGAACCTGTCCTCGACGATTCACTCTCTAAGCTCGGTACTGATTATCTTGACCTGTACTTGATCCATTGGTATTTCATAGTTTATGTGCTATGTATGGTTTTTTGACGCTGGTGTTGTTAGGCCCATCGCATTCAAGAAGGATGGAAACAACATCTTGGATGAGGACCTCACTGCGGATCCCTATCCGACTTGGCAGAAGCTCGAGGAACTGGTTGACAAAGGCAAGATCAGAAACATTGGTATCAGCAAGTGAGTACCACTCTTGGTACCTTCTGAATGCTCTCTCAATACTTATTCACCCAGTTTCAACATCCGACGGTTCGTCGACACAGCTCTTCGTTTGCAGTATTTTTATATCCTCGTTTGTTTCGCAGGGCTCAGAATTTGACATCCAACTCTTTGAAGTATCAGCCGGCTGTCAACCAGGTTGAGCTTAATTTCTGGAACCCTCAACCTGAGCTCCTTGAGGTCAGTTTTGTAGCATATATGCGCCGTTTCCAGAATATCACCCTCATGATGTTGCTCAGTGGTCGAAAGAGAATGGGCTTTTGTTAGAAGCATACTCGCCACTCGGTAGCAACAAACAAGTCGGAGAGAGTCTTGCTGTTCCTGAGGTACGCGGTATTCCTGCTCAATCTTGTATGTCCGAATTCTCACTAGTATATTCTTAGGTAAAAGACATCGCTTGCAAGCTTGGTATCACCCCTGCGCAAGTGATAATATCGTGGCATGTCCAGCGTGGCGTAAGTCCTATCATACAATGTTTCGGGCGAGCCTAACTGTTGGTTTTCAGACGGTTGTTCTCCCTAAGAGTGTGACACCTTCTCGCATTGTCGAGAACTATGACAGTGAGTTTCACACATAACGAGTGCGGGTTAGGAAGGAAAGACTGATCGCCTTTTCTAGTCTTTGAGATTCCTCAAGAGGAATTTGAAAGGCTCGAAAGGGCTGCTGCTTCGCACCCGCCCAAGCGTGTCGTGAACCCCAGCAAGGGCTGGAAACTCCCCTTTGACGTGTTTGATGGGGAGTAAGCGAATTTATCGAATGTTGTTTTCATAGGACTTTGCTTTCAGTTGCAGCTTTGTACACTATCTGTTTCTTTGTAGTCTCCCCAAAACAGAGGTCGATATCATGCTTTGTGCAGAATGATTCGTTGATCATGTGATGGAAATGGTTTGTTTGGCATGTGCTTCCGATCCAAACAACCGCTGTGGCGGTTATCCAAAACAGGAAGATAACCACTTCAAACGCCTTGCTGCAATGTCTTTCCAACAACCACATCCCGATGCTCCATGCCTTCGCTTTCCAGAAAACATCGGGCTTCATACAAACGTGACTGTCGAGGCTGCAGTAAATATGCTGGCTCGCGCTGCACAACTATCCCTCACCGTTCCTTATTCATGGATGTTTATTGACAAGCCTGTTGGTACGCCAGCACACGACAGGGCCCGAACGACGAGCGCTGACGTGGCGGTTTTAATTTCAGAGGGCCAAGTCGTCCTTATCTTCCTCCCCAACCCCGCACAATTCCCAAATGATGGTATTCGCTATCAAGACCAAGAAACGCGCTACGCACTCCCGGCACCTGGCAACCGTGTACGTGGCATGCTTCCGTATACTCCCGCCGAGTCATATTAGCTGACTTATGGCGCTGTTTTGTTTAGGAAATCGAAGTCACGGAAATAAAATATGGGTTCGTGCCCAATACGCAAGAGACGAGCGCGTGGCGCGTCCGACGTCGGTACCGCCTCATCAAGGGTGGTCATCCACAGATCACACTCGTGCATTACACACGTGGACCAGTGATTCGTGAGTCTGGGCACATTTCTACTTTTCCATCACATCTCGTGTTTCAGATACCCCATACATTCTCACTCCTTATCGCCTGGAATAGTTTTACATATTCCACGACGTTTGGAGGGTAAAAATTCTTTTTCTTCTTCTTCCTTTGGCTTCTAGCTAGCCAGACATCTTCCTTGTCCTGCTCGAGTCCATTGGTACTTCCGAATCATGCGTTACGAGCATGGTGACTTTACTACACATTTGGAACCACGTTCTGGACGTCTTTTATTGTTTTCCACCCCCGATACTGATATACTTGCAGAGACCGTTCCTTCACTGCTGAATTCGCCCGTGCGGCAATACCCGCTCCGTCAGATCACCGAACCTCCCGTGTATGTCATGGGCGACAAACTAGGGCAAAAAGTCTATCCGCCATCCGCTGGGCCACCTCCGCCCCAAGGCGCGATAGGCATGAACCCTCAAGCAATGGGGATGAATCAAACAGGGATGGGCATGGCGCCGCAGAGCATGAACCCCCAAGCCATGGGTATGAGCCCGCAGGGGATAGGTATGTCCCCGCAAGCCATGCTGGCACAGCAGAACAGCAACATGGAGTCGCTGGAAAGACGGCGGGAACGGGAACGTGTACGGGAGCGAAGTGGGAGCATGGGAGCGGTGCGTTTTATGCTCTCATTGAACGTGTTTGTAAGCTGATGAGGTGTATTGGGCTTTTGTAGCAGCGGCCTGGTCCACCTCGATTGGACGACGATGACTCTGCGGGTGGGACAAGTTACTATTTCGGATGTGGGAGATCTCATGGGTTCTTGATGTCTTAGATGAGATCGAGATGATTTCGACACGGACGCTCGCGCTGGCACGGTATAAACGCAACCACGAACTCATGGAAGATGTCTTCAAAAAGGCTGCCTTTGGTAACTATCCCGATCACCGGACCTATCCTTGTACACTACTCACGTCGTGGCAAGGTACTCTCGTGACTCCGCCACCGCCGCCCCCCGCATACTCGATCTTTGACAAGGCCGAGCTCGAGTCCAAAGTGGTCAGTGGGTCCGAGCAACGACGTACTGTGCCAGCGTGGCTAATCCTTTGGTAGGAAAAGTTACAGCAGGAAGTCGAGGTACTACAAGCGCAGGCTGCGGAACGCACAGCGCGACGGTCGGCGGCGGAAGACGTGATCGTTGCCAGCGGTCATACACCAATGGAGGTATCGTCTTAGTTGCTATATGCGCAAGGGTCAGTTGAACGACGGCATTGAAATATGATGTACGATGTTTTCGTTCTGTTCTCTAAGGTCTCATAGTTCTGGTCGACGAACACATTACTATCCACTTTCCGGCATACGGGGATCTGAGCAGGAGGGGGACTTGAGTTGGATCGCATCCGCATTGAAATTTGAATGTGAACCTTCAAACTTGCATCTACTTGCGTCTTTATCACGCCGAACCTTGGTCGTCCAAGCAGCCCCAGGACAACGAAAGGGGGTCAATAATTTGACGTGAGACGAAGTGATCTAATGTACACGATTGATCGCTCCGAAAAACACCGGAAACCGTTACAAAACATTTCCATGGACACAAACGATCGTTCACCTCTCAGAGTTACAGAACAAACTCCTTGCGGGATGCCACCGGGTCAAGGGGGATCACCATGGACGCACTTCCATAAACGTACTGCAAGGTGGATTCGTTCCCATAATGTATGTACGCCGTCTTTGCTTCCACGGACGACATGGGCCGAATTTCCAACACCTTCGTGATCGGGTCATTATAAAAAGGCTCTAAAAACTCAAAGTATCCCCGTTCATATTGGGACACATCATGACCGGTGATCTTGACGCCCTCGACATCGTCAATAGTCAAGTCGTCGAGGGCGCTCCTCAAGAAATCATCCACATCCCCATTGGTGAACTCTTCCAACGAGGCGAGCTTGCTGCGCGTGATTAAATTGATTCCGGCGTCACACAGATCGCGATAGAGAAACGTCAGCGAATACTGGAGACCTAGCTCCTCGCAGATCCTTGCGAGAATCCGGTCGGCGCCTTTGAGGTGGCGCAGCAACGCATCGATCTCTTGGTCGTCGTTGTAGGCGTACTCGTGTACGAGGCCGCAGCCTAGATAGCCACCTTCAGGCAAGGTGGATTTGTCGTTGATAAGTTCAACGAGGGTTTTCTTGAATCGGTCGTGGAAAGGTGTGGGGATGTAGGTTGCGTTCGGGTGGGAAGGTTCACAGTAGAGGTTGTAAGTGAGCGTCACGCGATAGCCCGAAGTGACGGGTAAGACTTCGTGCTCGACGTCGCCAAAGAAGGCGGCGAAGCACACCAACGGATCAGTCGCTGCAGCGAACTTATCTGCAAAGTCAAGGGTCCACTTTTGCGTATGCTGGCGAAGCACGAGTTGTCCACCCTCATGTTGAGTGGGCAGG
>JBBPQV010000168.1:0-34312 GCA_038092675.1 Boletus rufocinnamomeus
AATTACTTACCTCACTTTTTACCCTTAGTTCTGGTGTGATAAGCATGACAAGCACAAATAAGTGGCACTCTATTTTCCTGATGCGGCCCTTCGTGTGCGTCCTCGGCTCCAGCATCTCCCCAGACTCCCCTCTTGGCCTCTTGGCGAAAACCTACGAAAAGATGACCGTTGACCGCCGCGACTGCGTAGTAAAAGTCAGGGATGAACTGTTGAACATGTTACCCCGCGGTTATTCACCCATCTCCGACTATCAGGGCAGTTTCATCATTCGAGGGTATTTCCTGATCCTCACGTCAAATGGGTAGTATGTAACACTATCGTGCACGTTTCCACTTCTTTGTGGGTCATTATTGCCAGTTGCGTAATGGCATAAAGGAGCTCGCATTGCCAGCATATGCCACCCACCGCTTGTCGTTGACTCGAGCGGGTTCAATTATTCTCGATCATTTCATGTACCTTGATCAATCAACTAATTGATTATGCCATGACATGCGATTCTTCGTGGCCGAAGATGGCGCCTTCCAGTTATCAGCACACCTAATCGATTCCCGAAGTGGGTAGCATGCTGACCGGGTGCCTCGGGGAAGGCAGCTGCGCATCGCTTCAATGCGGGTTCCCCGAGGAAACCGACAATCCATGTTTAGAGGGTGGCATCAGTGCAAGGTCAGAAAGGGTAAACAAAAACCCTCAATCAGAAAAGATGTCATCAATTGAGTCTTTCCCTTATGGACAAACCGTTGTAGGCGGTGAATGGAAACTTCTCCGATGGAATCGGTAGGGATACTTACCCGAATGATCAAGTGGAGTGGCAGGGCACCGCCCGGATCGCAGTTCGCAAGTGTGATAGTTTGAAGATGGTTGATAGACAGTGGAGACCTTGATCGAGTACACGTCGAGCGACAGCATGGAATATCACCGAGTTTCAAACTTGGTGATACTTGTATACTAATGATAAATCAGGAAGTTTCCATACCGTCCTGTTCCAGCTCCCGAAGCACGATCTGTTCTGGAATACCTCCTTCTTGCTGTACACCTCCCTTTCCGCCACTGGCTTGCCTTTCGGCTTTCTTGGCAGCGCGCGGTGCCGGACCACGAACAGAGTTATTCGCAGTAGTTGATGCTTCGCCTTGACCAATGCGGATGATAATGTTCATTGTCGATTTGACTCTCGTCCTGAATTCCTCTTGGGGACCATCTTCTGCCTCACTCCCACTCTCGGACAACACCTCGTCGTGCACTTCAAGTGAGCCTGTAAGCACATCTACGTGCACCTCATCCTCCCCCCACGGCAAGATCGGGGGGAGAGACACCGCCAGGAGCGCAAGATGTGGGATGGCCGCACCCATTGCGCTGAGCCTGAGCTCTTTGAAATCGTCGTCGACAAGAAGGGCTTTGCAGCGGCGGAGGTACGCGGCTAATTTGGTTTTCCGGGTTATACAGATATTGTTCTTGCCCTCATGGTGGGCGGAGCGCGGACCTGTGGCAGAGGATGCCGAGGCAACAGTAGGGAAGGGACGCGGAGGGGCAAGCTTTCGGATGCGTGGACGGCGATTTGGATTTGACCGCGCGTCAGGTTTCTGCGATCGTCCTGCTTGATCTACAGACGCGTCAGGAGCACGCGACGTCACTTGGGGTGTCTCTTTTTCTTTTGTGTTTCTTGCGGCACCTGTGTTGCTCTTTGCTTTCTTTGCGCGGCCGCCCCCTCCTTTGTCGGTCTCGTTCTTCCGCTTGTCGCTCATTGAAGGGCCTCTTGACAATGAAAAGGACGATATATATATTCGATCACGTGATCCAACTATGACCCACCCTCAAGTGGGGCTAAAAACCTGAGCAAGGCGGAATTCGGATAGGCAGAATCGTACAGGCGGAGTCGAGATCCGCATACAAGCCATCGTTCTCGGGTTTTTTTCTCCTCTTCGTCTTCCTCTGCCTTCCAGCCTCAAGAGCTCGAAGAAAACACAAAAAATCGCTAAAAAAAAGGGCAATCGTCCGAGTAGCGCACGCTCAGTATGAGTCAAGACGTTGCAGAACAGAATATTCAGATGTGGAAGGTCAAGAAGCTCATCAAGAGCTTGGACTCGGCGAGGGGGTATGTGCCATCGAATCGCCACCTCTATCATCGCACCCGCTGATTGTCCGCACGCGTTCCTATAGAGCTGGGACATCCATGATCAGTTTGATCATCCCCCCGAAGGTACCTCGATCGTTCTTATCGGTTTCGTATATTTCATCTGACCCAATTTTTACTATTATAATACAGGACCAGATATCCCGTGCATCCGCTATGCTTACGCAGGAGTATGGTACAGCTTCCAACATAAAGTCTCGTGTGAACAGGCTCTCCGTGCTCGCTGCTATCACCAGTACCCAGCAGCGTCTTAAGCTTTACAACCGTGTGCCCCCGAACGGTTTGGTTCTCTTTGTAGGCACAATTCTTACAGATGAAGGCAAGGAGAAGAAGGTTTCCTTCGACTTTGAACCTCATAAACCAATCAATACGTGTGTCCCTTTCTATATCCGCCCGTACCTCGTGGCCCTGCATACTCATCGATTCGCATCTCTGTCTTCCTCTCACGCTCAGGTCTCTTTATCTTTGTGACAATAAATTCCACACTGAAGCTCTGTCGGAGCTTCTTGAATCCGACTCCCGTTTCGGATTCATCGTGATGGACGGTAATGGAACTCTCTTCGGTACTCTCGCCGGTAACACGCGCGAGGTCATCCACAAGTTTACTGTCGATCTCCCCAAGAAGCACGGCCGTGGTGGTCAGTCTGCCCTTCGTTTCTCCCGTCTTCGAGACGAGAAGCGGCACAACTACGTCCGCAAGGTTGCTGAACTTGCAGTTCAGCACTTTATTACCAACGACAAAGTCAATGTTAGCGGTCTTGTGCTGGCTGGCAGTGCGGATTTCAAGACAGAGCTCAGTCAGAGTGACATGTTCGACCCACGTTTGGGGTCTAAGGTGATCAAGGTTGTCGACGTCAGCTACGGCGGTGAGAATGGCTTCAACCAGGTGAATAATTCGCACGGAAATTATTCATTCGAGACACTAACATGTTATCAAGGCTATTGAACTCGCCGCCGAGTCGCTCTCGAACGTCAAGTTTGTGCAGGAGAAAAAGCTCATTCAGAAATACTTCGACGAAATCAGCCAGGATACGAACAAATACTGCTTCGGTATCGATGATACGCTTCGTGCTCTCGAACTCGGTGCTGTTGAAACACTCATTGTCTGGGAGAACCTTGATGCCACACGCTATGTTCTGAGAAATGCTGCTGGAGGTAAGACATGCCTTTGTCTAATAGTCAACATGATGATTCCCAACTCTACCCTAGAGGAGATCATCATCCATTCCAACGGCCAAGAAAAGGATCGCGAGAAATTCGCTGACAAGTCTACTGGTTTGGAGATGGAGCAAGCTGCTGAGCCACAGTCTCTGCTCGAGTGGTTCGCCGAGAAATATAAAGATTTCGGTACTAACCTTGAGTTCGTGACGAACCGTTCCCAGGAGGGCGCCCAGTTCGTCAAGGGCTTTGGTGGCATTGGAGGCTTGTTGAGATACAAGGTCGACATGACCAACCTCGCGAGCTTGGATGATGATGAGGATGAGTTCTATAGCGACAGCGAGGACATTTGACGGTTTGGTTGGCTCTTCGGAGCCCCGTCGACTAAGGGTACGCTCGGCGGGGCGTGGGGGTGCGGTGGGTACGGTGTGGGTGCGGTGAAAAGGTTTTTGTTGTGTTTTGCAACAACTGTCGATCGTGAGGGTGGACGGGATGTGTGTTCAGCGCCCGGACAAGGTTGGGTGCGGATGCACATTGTCACCGTTGGCTTTTAGATCCGATCGACATGCGCCTATTATTCTTTGGAGGTCAGTTCGATGAGTATGAATGTGTTGCAATCGTTTACTGAAATATTTTAGATGCGTAAAGGATATTACTGGCGCATGCTAATTAAGTTGGCTTGTCGCTAAGTAGCCTGCGATCTTGTAGTTTTACCATGCTGTTCTTTTGATCAATCCATGCTATCGTTCTTCACTTCAGCGGTGAGAAAGCGGCGCGTTACACGGTGTGACGTCACCTGATTGTTTCCACCACACGGGTGTGGGCTTTGCGGATATTTGTTGGGCACTCTCGTTTTGACACCCTCCAACTCTCATACTAACAATCCACAAATCTCGCCAGCCCACATTCGACATCCCCCCGTACCTCATTCACGCACTTGTCTTCCTCACTCTCACACAGTTGCCCCACGAACATGGCCGGTGCATACAGTTGCCCCTATTCAAATCCCATCACTCACGACGCATTTCAGGTAGGAAGCGAGCCGCAGCAGAAGATATTACCCCCGAAAAGCGCGAAACTCGCAGCTCAAAAGTGGCCAAGACAGAGGGCGCTAAAACCGCTGGCAAAGCTGCCAAGGGCACAGCGCGTCTCAAGGCGCGTCTGATCATCTCCCATGCAATTCCACCGTATTCAACCGCTGTCTGACTAACAGACTTCCATGGCCCAATCTGCGTTCAAATCTCGCGCCGTCCCTCTCCACGTGAGTATCACCACGACCGCCCCCGCCCCTGCTCCCGAGGGCCAGGAACGTGCTCCGGCAGATCCTGGATTCTTGGCAGGCACGACCCTCATCCCGAGCACCTTCTCAACGGGAAGCTTTGGGTGGAAAGGACACAAACGCATGGTGGTAGAGTTGCCCAACGCCGAAGGGGAAGGGGAGGGGGAGAAGGTCCATGTTACATTGACGTACGTGCTCAACTTGACTTGTGGCGTTGTGGTTTGGATATCGATGAGCCGCTGCAGGATCAATGCCACTGTTATTGGCAGCAAGGATGTGAAAGAGGGAGAAGAACATGAAGGCGAAAAGGAAGGCACAGGAGAGCACGCTGCTGAAGAGGCGTCCGGCGAACCAGTTGAACCCAAGCAGGGGGGATCCCCGGAGGCTGAGGCAAAAGAAAGCAAGGATGACCAGCCGGCTGGTGAAGAACAGGCTGAAGAAAGTGCTTCGTAATTATTTTGATCTGTATTTTTCTTGGTTTGTATGTACTAGCACACTAGGCAAGATGGTATGATCACGGTTAAAGGTTCCGTCCAAGCCAAAGTAAGGCTCGTCGAATCTCTATTAGTTGTATTGTTTATCATGTCCAAATCCTGCCTGCGCATTCTCCGAAGTCGAGCCTCCTCCATATCCGAATCATGGAGACTATCACTGGAGAGCAGAACATATTTGAAGGTCTTCAACCAAGACCTCCACATCGGATGTCTCCACTGTGGCCTGGACAGTGCCAATCTCAGGGACATGGACTCGAATAGTATCGCATTGTCCCAGACATATTTTTGGCGAGACATCTAATCGACCGCTGACTTGGTTACAGTAACGGCAAGATACTCAGGGCCAGTTGATTCACACAAGAAGGTGGGAACCGAGTTGGAGGTGGCCTTTGATACCCACCACTTGCAGGAGCTTGGACCGTGATTACCAGTTTACGAGACTTGTGAGTCATAAGTATGGCCATCCGTCACGAACTAACCTATTTTCCACTGAAAGCATGTCTCTTGATATCAAGCCGCTTTCTCCCTTGGAGAAGGGCGAGCTACCTTTCACTGCAGCTCCGAGTGTCAAGCGTCATCATGGTTCAGCACCACTCGGTCGACTCAAATCATCTTTAATTACCGTGATAAAATACTCTATCCCAACAATCTACCTCATCTACCTCTTGTCTCGCCACTTTGTGTTCACCGTTCCGCGTGCACCGAGTTTAGGCGTGAAGTATCCCTCGACTTCACCCTTGAGTGCATATTACGATGATCCCGCTTCCGAATTCAAGGACGACGTCTTCCCCCTGCGGCCACAGGACAGTTGGGATATCTCTACCGACTTCCCATACCCGCGCACCCTCACGTATGACGTCGAGGAAGGTACATGGCTTCGCCTCGATGTCCACCCACTATCTGGTGATATTGTATTCGATATGGCCGGCGACATCTACTGTCTTCCGGCATATTCTTATTCCAAGGCAAACCTGACGAGCGGGATGAAAACCATGGCCATCCCTGTGCTCACGGGGGTACCACACGACGCCGACCCCAGTTTCTCTCCCGATGGGAATCGTTTAGCCTTCAGGAGTGATGCGGGGCTCGGGGTTGACAATATCTGGGTTATGCCGTGGGCTGCTGGTGGCTGCTCTGAAATGGACGTCCGGTCACCCTCCGCGATGACTGCAGAGGCAACCGCCCAAAGGTACTATGATGCTAGTTTGCTTGCACAAGGCGTTAGAGAGACGGAAGAACGGAAACAGAGACGACTCTCGCAAGAGGGCAGACTGGCAGGTCTGTGCTTGATTAACTATGACATGAATGGATCTAACCCGTCTTGCGATGTGTAGCTGTGCGCGTCACTAACGAGACCTATAATTGGGTCTCCGACGCACGTTGGCATCCTTCGGGCACCAAGATCGTTGCTACGAAGTGGTACTTTTCCCAACGCTCCTTGGGTGCGGGCGAAGGATGGGAATATGACGTTCCAAGCCTTCATGATCTTAAGCAACGCCGAGCGGAAGTAAACTCGGGCAGGCGTCTCGTTTCCAGAGTCCTACCACTAGGATGGACCAGGGCTGACTACGTCGAGCAGCAGATCGGTCACGAGCAGTTTTCCTGGTTAGGAAATGATACACTTGTATACTCAGGAAACGTCAAGGATGTTCAGGGTAGTTTCGAGTACTCCAAAGGTATTGTACGCACCTATAGTTCTCGCCAGTTTTGATGATCACTCGTTGCGGCAGACGTTCACCAGGGCATCTATTCAATCTTCGCACGAAACTTGACGTTTGGGGAAGAAGAGGTTCTCGTTGATACGTTTCCTGGAGGCGCTAGCAGACCTACGTTGTCTCGTGATGGGCGTACCCTCGCTTTCGTCCGTCGCGTTCGCGACAAAGAAGCACTTGTGCTCAAGTATGTTTTGTGTACACGTAGGCTTTAAACCCTTGTCTCATCCATTCCACAGGGATTTACAAACGGGCACGCTCCGCAATATCTGGCACGGGCTGACCTACGATCTTTCTACTATCTACGCCCCAATGGGCACTTATCCCTCTTTTGCGTTCGATCCCGACGACGAGGCCATTCTTATCTGGGCCGCTGGTCAGATTTACCACATTCCACTTGCCTCGAACGCACTTGGGGAACGTGTGTTGGGTGGCACACCTCAACCTGTCGGTTTTCGCGCTCATATCGAGATCAAACTTGCGGAGACTCTGAGGGCTACTACAGACGTCAGAGAGCTTGAGAAGGGTGAACAACGTCTTCATGCGTTTGCCCAGCTCGCCATCGATGAGACTGGGACGCGTGCGGCGTTCCAGGCTGCTGGTGTCACATACGTTCAGGTGGTGGGATCGGCATCCGCAGCACAACGCGTACCTGTTGCGCATGCAGGAGCAGCATATTACTCACCCTCTTTCGTTAGTGGGAACGACGACTTGATCATTCACGGACGGTGGTCGGATGCGTATTTCTCTTCCTTCGAGATTGCCGATCTGGGTACTGGCAACGTATACGAGTTGATTGGTCTTCCAATGGGGCGATACTTTAATCCCGTAATCTCTGGTGGAGAAGGAGCGGTTCGCACAATTGCTTTTGTCAAGACGAGTGGTGATCTCCTCACTGGTGATGTTGTTGCCACCGCCCAACCTGGTCTTTGGATTGGCGAGGTCACTCTACCCACAGAAGCCACGTCATCCCATTCGATCCCCGTGACGAACGTCCGGAAAATCCGTACTACCATCAGTTCCTCCGACGATGCGTTGAAACTTAGCTTTATCTCCTCTGACAAACTTCTCGTCCACCAATCTGATCGTGTTTTCGCTGTGGATCTCTCTCGCGGTGCTGATGAATGGGGACGCTGTGCGGAAGAGACCCTTGCGAATGGTCACTCGACAGATGAACTGGTGTTTTCGAACATTACCCATGGTGCAGCCTTCGTGAACTTCCAGCAAGTTTACTATGCCCCTGAAGTGACCTCTTCGACGGACCTGTGGAGTAAGCCAGGCAAGGCACCCGCGGGATTAGCGAGGCTTAGCCTGGATGGTGGGCATGATCTGGTTGTGAGCGGTGATGGAAACGTTGTTGGGTGGTTCCTCGGTAAGTTAAGACTTATGATTCGATCCTTTTGCGGCATGTCTCACTCTATAACGACTAGGACCCTTCCTGCATACTTTGCCCATTTCTCGACTTCCTCAATGCTCACAGGCTGTTCAAGCGGACACCCAGACGTTTGGAGTTGGCTGTGTGACTCGTTTACTGGACGTCACTGAGGTGGACGTGCGATACGAATCAGAAGTCACGAGACTCCGTCGTGAAGCTCGCGCATTTTCCGGTGTGGATATTGTTGCATTTGTGAATGCTACAATCCTTACCATGGAGCATGGCGACGTTCGCCGTGACTTGATCAGCGGCGGGACGGTTATCCTCCGAGATGGCCTTATTGATGCAGTGGGCAAGGACGCTGAAGTATCTGTTCCAGCAGGAGCTTTGATCGTACAGACTGATGGTGGTGAGTTGCGGGTGGACGCAACCCGATGATGAGGATCTTGCATGTTAAATTCTACTAGGATACATCATCCCAGGGTTCATTGACGCACATGCCCATTGGAGTGGGACGAGCGTCAAATACCCCGCCACTTCTTGGGAGATGGAAACCTTCCTTGCATACGGAGTCACGACGATGCACAAGTACGTTGATTAGTTGAAGACGTTCGTGGTGCTCCCCTAAGTGCTTCCTCCTTTCAGCCCAAGCTTGCATAACTCGCTTGGCTTCGTTGAACGTGCTCGCGTTGAGAGTGGTCTCATGATTGGCCCTAGGATTTTCCACACAGGTCAAATTATCTATGGCGCATCTGATTACTCTTACCATCTCGATATTGCAACCACCCAAGAAGCAAAAGAAGCCCTCACCCGTATTAAAGCCGAGGGTGGACCAGCGAGTTGGTCTTATAAGAACTACAACCTGCCAGCGAGGGCGTCTAGGCAACGATTGTTGCTGCAAGCGAGGAAGATGAACATGGCTTGCGTACCCGAGGGTGTGAGTAGCTATCCTACGAATTTAAATGATGCAACTAATGCATCAAAATGTTAGGGCATGAATTTCGATTGGGACCAAACATACATTGTAGATGGTAAGTGGAATTTCGAGCCGTAAGGTATGATTCTGACATGCTGCAACCAGGAATGACGACTGTCGAGCATAACATTCCTGTGTCAGTACTCTACGACGATATTCTCACGCTCTATTCTCTGAGTGGAACTGGATCAACGCCGACGCATATCGTTGACTATGGAGGACCGTTTGGGGAACAGTTGCTCTGGGCGACCGCAGATATCCCCGGTGATCCAAAGTATGTACTATTGCAGCGTTGTCGCATGGACGCATCTGAATACGATACGCTGTGCAGACTCAGACGCTTTACGAGGCACGACATCCTAGAAGGTTTGTCCGAGTCCACGAGCCGGCCAGCAAACTGTTCGTTGTCTCTCATTGTTTGTTAATGCCAGAGCTAACACGCCCCGTTAGCATTTGCGCTTTTCAACGTCTCTTCGTCGGTTGCCAAGATGGTTCATCGCGGACTGTCTGCTCACATTGGAGCACATGGGGAGCCCCCGCTGGGTCTGATGTATCATCAAGAAATGGCATATGCCAAGGCTGGAGGGCTGAGTAATTACGAGGTCAAATTCACTTTTTTGTTGTCACGCCGCCGTGCTTATCTCAACACCGCTGTTATCTAGGTCATCCGCGCTGCAACTTCTGATGCAGCAACGACTTTTGGTCTTCAAGAGTCCCTTGGCACGGTGTCCGTGGGCAAACTTGCTGACCTCGTTGTTTTCCCTGGGGGCTTTGATTTGATTGATGGTGACATCCGCCAGACAAGGGAGATTAGGTTTGTCGTGCGGGGTGGAAGGATATGGGCGGCCAAGACTATGACGGAAGTCTGGCCGGTGAAGGGAAGGCGACAGACCCTGCCTCCCTTCAATGCTGAGTAGTCTACTCGGGATTGTTCCCGTTTCAGTAGAAATTCATCCAGTGTGAATGGAGATATGGTATCCGAGTCCATTCCAATTAAGCTCTACATATCAAACTCGAATTCTGAATCTGAATCATCCTTTCTTGGTGGTCCACGGATGTTCTTTGGAGCTTGTGCATTCGTCCTGGTCGCTGCGGATCGCATTCGAGAAGACGGGTCGTCGTCCTCTTCTTCACTATCACTCCGATCCTGACCACTTTCTCCACTTTGGAAAGGACGTTCAGGGGGGTCAATAACTCCGCACAACATTAGGATTGCCTCGAGTTCTTCTCCAATGAGTGAATAGTGGCAGAGGCATTGGAAAAGCCGGCGTACCTTCAAGATGCCTTTCGCGGTCAGCACCCCAAGCTACGAGCTGATTTCTGATTTCCCCTTTCCGATAAATGATAAGCATTGGTATGCGACTGTCGGGTAGATCCGCTATGCATTTGTTGCCTACGATGGACACGAATTTGGTTCGCGGATATCGCGCAGCTAAATCTCGAACATGACCAGATGTACGATCACTTCGTGGAATACTATGACACAGTCGAGATTAGCCTAATATGCGACAGAGCGCTTGAGAGGATTGCTCACCCATCTTTGTAAAGAAAACATATCACCCCTGTGCCCTTCTCGTCTTCATCGTCCTCTTCGCTAATCTTGCTCGCTTCCGTAACCTCCCTCGTGTAATCCTCTCTGCCGATCGGATAAATCCTTCCAAAGCGGGCACGCTGGACTGCCTTCCGCTCCTCGGACAGCCGCTGGCGGCGGAATGCGTCTACTGTTCGCTCCAGGTCATCATCTGCGACGTCCTCCCCTAGCTCACGTAGCTCGTCCGCAGTGAGGTCCGCTAGGGCCTCGTGGAGTGTCGGGGATGCAGGGGGTGTCGGAGTCCGCGGGGATGTTTCACGGGGTGGGAGAATGCCATGCTTGCGCAGGGCGTCGTTGCTGGGAGTGATGAGTGTGTATGAGGGTCGACGAGGAAAGGGATTCTAGTGCTCACAATTCAGTGTCTTCGTTTGGGTTAACCGCCATGATGAACGTGCTGCGCGCGCCCACAGTGAATCAGTGGCTGAGCGGTGAATGGCTGTATTAGGAAGGCTGTATTCAGGATCTTGACTTCCGCGACGCGGACTTGAATGACTGCGTTGGAAAAATTCTTCTGCTCTGCCAGCTTAGAGATGTACTGATTTCAAGTACATCCCCGTCTGATCTCACAGCAGGAGTCCCCGATACATCGTTTGCTTGATGACAGTGACGCCCTTCGGCACGACAACTGCAACGACCACCCAGGGTCACACCGTCACTGTTAATGAAACCATTCTCCCGCGCAAATACCAGGAGGAAATATTTCGGCGCGCGCAGGAGCACAACATCATCGCTGCCCTCGACACGGGGAGTGGAAAAACCCTAATCAGCATCCTTCTCATCAAATGGGTCGTTTTACAGCCGGGCGCCCTCGGCAAAGTCGTCGTATTTCTCGTTCCAAAGGTTGCCCTCGTGGAACAACAGGCAGAATTTATTGCTTCTCAGACCCCTTTGAGGGTGCGAAAGTTTCATGGAAGCCTGGATTTGGAGCTCTCGGATAGGGCAAATTGGAGGAGTTCGTTTGAGAAAGCGGACGTAGTCGTCATGACGGGTGAGGTCACATCAATCCCTCGTTAAGGTGTTATTTCTCAACGATGCCCGTAGCTCAGATATTCCTCAATGTCCTCACACATTCACATTGGAACATCGATAAAGTATACATACTTCTTAATTCTTGTCGACTTCTACTAACCTGTCGATCTAGGTTTCGTTGATCATCTTTGACGAGTGTCACCACACGCGCAAAAACCATGCTTATAATGGCATAATGCGCGAATACTTTCAAGTTCATCCCGCCGAGCGCCCAAAGGTATTTGGCATGACGGCGTCGCCTATCTGGAACCCCAAGGACGCGGAAGGGTCTTTGTTGACTTTAGAGAAGAATCTGGATGCTACTGTCATCGCCGTGCGCGAACACGTATCCGAACTGCTTGAAAGCTCGCCGCGGCCTGTAGAAGTGCGTGTTTTTTTTATTAATTCGCCCCCATCATTGAAACGGATGCTTATATGTTCGCTACAGTTGATTAAGGAATACTTCCCTCCCCCTGATAACTATCTCTATCTAAACCCGAGTCTTTGGGATACTCTGTCACTCTTCCAATCCGACAATGTTGACATATCATGGGACAAATTACATATGAAGTACCATGTCACTCGGAACAGCCTCGGTCCCTACTCCGCAGACCTCTTTATATATCATGAGGTTCGTACACGAATCAATCAACTTCTGCTAGAGTTCGATACTCCCGACGATCACATTGTCAATCCCTTCGACGTCCGAGAAGATGGTATGGATATCGACGACCCCCCCACGTATCGAAGCACACCATTGATCCCTGTTGCCATTGAGCAAATTGACTCCATCCTTTCTGATTTCAAGCCATTTTTTGAAGACCCTTCCATTTCCCCACCTGCCGTCCCAATCCCAATCCCGCTTGCCTGGTGTACTCCCAAGGTAAAGGCTCTCACTGAGGTCCTTCTTGCATACCACACCCCAACATTCCACGGCATTGTCTTTGTAGAGCAGCGTCAGGTTGCTGCTTGCCTTGCCAAAATACTCTCCAAGATTCCTGAACTGAGGGGTCGCATTCGGTGCGCAGAACTTGTCGGGCACGGCGGTGGGCATGGCACACGGAGCAAGGGAAGTTCCAGTGCGAGTGCAACGTCAGGGGTGAACGTGAAGGGCATGGGGTTGGCAAGGCAGCAAGATACAGTCAAGTCGTTCCGGAAGTCGTATGAAGAAGGCGGTCTGAATCTGCGTAGGTTTCTTCTTTGTGTTTTCGTACCGCATCATTGATTTCTCTGTCCAGTGGTTGCCACTTCTGTCGCTGAAGAAGGCTTGGACTTTCCGGTATGTCACCATGTATCTGCTGCCTTTTGGCGAGACCTTAATACTGGTATCGATAGGCTTGTGACCTTGTTATACGCTTTGATCCACTCCATCATATGGTTGGATACGTCCAGTCCAGGGGACGGGCCCGAACTAAAACCTCTACCTTCGTTATCATGGCACAAGTGGGCCATACGTCGCATCTCGACCGTTACAAGACTTTCCAAGAAATCGAGCCCGAACTCAAGAAAGTCTACCAAGCTCGGGAAAATCCCACTCGTCCCGCTTCACCAGAATCGTCATCAGACTCCGAAGAGGGTGAGTTAGAAGAAGACGATCCCGAAGATCTTGCCGCGCGTGAACGATATATCGTTCCATCCACTGGGGCGGTGCTCACCTATGGCTCTGCCATCGGGCTGATCAACTATCTGTGTTCCCTAATTCCACATGACGTCTACACTCCTCCCCCGATGCCGAAGTATAGCGGCGACTATGCCTCTGTTTTAGAACTTCCATCAAACCTCCCTCTCCCGGTCGATCACCTCATATATCGAGGGCCTACGCGGAATTCAAAGCGCGAAGCAAAGCGGGCAGTTGCGTTCATGGCTGTTAAAGCTCTTCACAAACTTGACGTCTTCGACGATTACCTCCTTCCCTCGACAGGCTCCAAGGGGAAGAGTGATTATGATGCTGATGGTCGCAAGCTTCCTGATACCTCTGAAATTCCGGATATCATGGACGTTTCTGTACAAGACCCGTGGACACTGGGTCCAAGACTGCGAATCCATGTCATCTCAATCGATGGAGAGGACTCTGCCGGACTCGTCACTGGCACTGAGTTACCGGCACTTGAGCTCTCCAGTGAAGGTTGCACCGTCACCATGCGCTGTACGGATGAACTTATCTTTCACCCCGAAGAGGAGTGGGAATCCCTTCGCATGCTTGAAGAATACACCAAGATGGGCATCTGGTTCTGTATCTCCGGACGTCCAATCCCGCTGCCTATCACATGCTTCCTCGTTCCCCTCACGCAGCATAATTGCATCGATTTCGAGGCGGTCAAGCGCGTCGTTGACGAGCCGTACGGCACGTATAACTGGAAAGGAGTCACCGAGAAGGACTTCGATACAAAAATGGTTATGAATTGTAATCTCTATGGCCGTGCTCAGATTCTTCACAACATAAGATACGATCTCACCGCGTTGTCTGTACCACCCCCAGGCTCGCGCGAGGCTCCATGTGCGACGTACCAAGAATATTTCGTGCAAAAGTGGACTAGGAAGAGCCGCGAAGCTTTCATTCCGACTGATTGTCCGCTTATTGAGATCCACAGTCTTCCTCGCGCTCCCTCTGGTCTTTATCGTCCGGCATCCAGACACCAAAATGTTGACAAATACAAACGCCACACTGCGCCCGTCGGCTCAATCGTCCCGCAGGGTGCGTGCAGGGTTATCCACTTTTCCCGGCCCGTCTACCGCGCTTTCGTATTCCTTCCTCGGATTTGTAGGCGAGCAACGGATCTTTATCGGGCGAGAGAAGAGCGTCTACAGCTTGGATTACCTCCAATCGATGATGACCTTCTTATCGAGGGATCTACTCTCCCCACCACAAATGCGACGTGGAACAACCAACGTTTGGAGACATTGGGAGATTCTGTACTCAAGCTCACGTGCACAGTCCACATCATGAACAAGTTCCCCCATCGGCATGAAGGACAGCTTTCTCAACTCCGTCAGAGCAGTATTTCGAATCGCACTTTGTTGGCGCGTGCCAAAGAGATTGGCCTCGAGCGGTTTCTCACATCCGAGGCTCAAAGCCTACATGCATGGAGGTATACAATACCTGAGGGGTCGGATGTGGTAGATTGCCTGACGCAAGCAAAGCACACGGTACACAGAGAGTATCCCCGTCGAAGCTTGCAGGATTGTATGGAGGCAACTCTTGGAGCAGCATTCCTGACCGGGGGCATCGATATGGCATTGCGGGCCGGTGACACGTTGGGTTTATCGATGGGAGGTGCTCTCCCATGGTCACTCCGCTACTCTCGACTCCCAGAGCCGTCCCTTATACCGCCAGTATTTGCGGATCTGCAAGCTTTGATGGGGTACGAATTCCATCGTGGCGAGTTACTCGTCGAGGCGATCACACACCCATCGTTTACTACGTCGGCGGGATCGTCATATCAGCGTCTGGAGTTTCTTGGTGATGGTAAGGTTGACCTTGCCGGAACAGCCCATCTTGATGCTCACTTGGAATTTAGCCGTGATTGATCTAGTCATAATGCGCCATCTTTTCCGAAAGTTTCCAGATGCCACATCTGGTCATCTCTCTGCCGCTCGCTCCCGTGCCGTCTGCGGACCCACTCTCGCATCCGTCGCTGTCAACCGTCTTGGGCTACACAAGTATCTGCTCATCAACAATGTCGAGCTTAGCACTGCCATTGCCCGGCACGTGCCCCTGCTCGAGACCCTTACGCCCGAAGATGCAATCCT
Source organism: Boletus rufocinnamomeus (assembly GCA_038092675.1). Lineage (NCBI taxonomy): Eukaryota > Fungi > Basidiomycota > Agaricomycetes > Boletales > Boletaceae > Boletus > Boletus rufocinnamomeus. Next base: position 15,472 of record JBBPQV010000168.1, read on the forward strand.
TAAGGGATGGAAATACGATCCTCCAAAGGCACTGAGTGATGTGCTGGAGAGCCTTGTGGGCGCGGTACTTGTGGACAGTGCATACAATTTCGAGAAGACTGCTTCAGTTGTTGAAGTGGCGATGAGTGATGTGTTGGAAACACTGACCACCAACCTTCCGAGAGATCCGGTGTCAGAATTGATGGTTTGGGCTGCAACAGAGGGCTGCAAGAGGATCGCATTTCAGCAAGTACCTCATAGCCATCCTTTGACGAGATCTGACGGTTATTTTCTCTTTACTTGTAGAAAAAGTCAGAGTAATCCAGAACTCCGACGAAACGATAGCGTTTCAGTCATTGTTCACGATCTCGCCGTCGCGGGTCCGATTACAGCAAGCAATCTTTCATTATCAAAAGGTCTTGCCGCTGAACGGGCACGTGCTACCTTGGGTGATCCAAACCACGAGATGAACCTTGTCCGATTGTGTGATTGCCGGAGGGCAGCCGAGGAACAGATGGAGATATGCTCCGAACCTCCAGTTGACCAGACAAGCCAAAAGACTACGGACGAGACTGAGGAAGGTTTCGCATCTATCGCAAAGCAGAGGCTAGAAGAAGACTATATCCCCCCCGTTGATACCGTAGAGGAAGTGGAAGACGAGCCCGACGATGAAATGGTTTCGACCAGAGTTTGAGATGGGTACCATCCGTCTTGGAGGTGGGCTATCCAGGATTCCTGGGATGAACTGCTGGCGACCCTTTGCTACATTGCGAACGGTTGTTAGCGGTTGTTTCCATGTTTCTTGCACCTCTTCCTTTCCATTCTCACCGTGTATTCCCAACTCAGATCATCGTGCTACGGCATACACTTTAAGATTTGACCCCCAATCCGAACAGTGAATTTTTCCCCCATGTAGACATAACAAACCGATGTATCAACCTGGATAACTCTGCAGCATTTGTCGTATGATATGCACTACCCTTAATGGACCTGTTTGTTTATCTTGCCCAGAGTGGCGGCTTGTCCGATTGCCAAATAGGGCCAAACAGCTTCACGCAGCTCCGAACAACACTCCATTGAAGTCGCTCTCATTCTTTAGAACTTATTTGTACCCACCTCCTGGCGTGATACACGACCATGGGAGACGAGTATCCTTCGTTGTTCCGTATGGTTCAGATGTTTAATGTATTTTTTGATACTAACAGAACAATTTAGGCTCGGAACAGATGAGCTTGGTGCAGCTCTATATACCAACCGAAGTAGCTCACGATACAGTTGCTGAGCTCGGAGAGCTTGGGAACGTCCAGTTCAAGGATGTTCGTATCATAATAGTCCTCCTTTGATACCCGTTCACGAACCTTTCATTAGTTGAACCCAAGCGTCAATCCGTTCCAGCGCTCCTTCGTCGGTGAAATCAGGAGATTCGAAGACATGGCCCGTCGCGTCCGTTTCTTTGCTTCTCAAATCGAGAAGGAAAAGGATGTGGTACCGATCCGTCCTCTTTACGACTCAGCACCTCTTGTCACCGTGGGGCCGAGTGCAGCACACAACATCGACGAGCTCGACGTCACGCTAACAGAGCACGAGACCAGGCTTTCACAGATGAACGAAAGTTACAAGCTACTCAGCGAGCGTACTAAAGAGCTCATTGAGGCACGCCATGTCTTGAGGGAGACAGCGGGCTTCTTCGAAAAGGCAAGTCAATTGGATGGTAGCCTGCATTATACTCACTCGTTGTAAAGGCAGAAACGCAGCACACGGACATCAGGACCTCCTTCGACGATAGTTCAGCCCCACTTCTTCAACACGATGATCGCGAAAACCAGTATTCGTCCACGGTTCAGTTTGATTTGGAGTACGTTCATTTTTTCTTCGTGCCTTTTTTTTTTTGTTGAAACCCTACTCCAGATTCGTTGCGGGAACGATCGATAGAGCCCGTATCCCAACATTCGAGCGCGTGCTTTGGCGTGTGTTGAGGGGCAACCTTTATATGAATCATACTGACATTGCGGAACCGTTTGTTGATCCTGCCACCGGCAATGAGACACGCAAAAACGTGTTCATTATTTTTGCGCATGGTGACGCATTACTCGCAAAGATTCGCAAGGTCGCCGAATCGATGGGTGCTACTTTGTATCCCATCGACGCTAATGCTGACAAGCGTGCCGACTCGCTTCGTGAGGTTACCGCTCGTCTAGAGGACCTTCAGACTATCCTCTACAACACCGGGGCCAATAGGCGCATCGAGCTTGTGACAATCGGGGAGAATCTCGCGCGATGGCAAGATGTTGTCCGGAAAGAGAAGGTGATCTACGAGACGATGAATCTCTTCAACTATGACGTTCGGAGGAAGACTTTGGTAGCCGAAGGATGGTGTCCAACAAGAGATATTGCCAAGATACAAGTTGCCCTTGGACATGCTACGGTATGTAGTACCCACATCATTGTGTGGCAGTCAGTTAATTCGAATTCTAGGAGGAATCTGGGACCGGGGTTGTGCCGATCTTACATGAGCTCCGCACCAACAAGACGCCACCCACTTTCAACAAGACAAACAAATTCACGGAAGGGTTCCAGAGTATCATGGACAGTTATGGAATCGCGACGTATCAAGAAGTTAATCCCGGCTTGTTTGCCATCATCACATTCCCCTTCCTGTTCGCCGTGATGTTTGGCGATATCGGTCATGGTTTGATCATCTTATTTGCCGCTCTCTACATGATCATGAACGAGAGGAAGTGGGCAAAGGGGGGTCTCGGAGAGGTAAGTGATATCTTTGAAAAACTGATCTTGATTCACTTTCCCGCTTCAGATCACAGCGCTATTCTTCTTGTAAGTCACAATAAAGCATCGTGGAGCGGAGCAGGATGTGCTAACATGCATCAGTGGACGATACATCATTCTTATGATGGGGCTATTCTCGGTCTACACCGGCCTCATGTACAATGACATATTCTCCAAGTCCCTTCACATTTGGCACTCTGGATGGGGCTTCCCAGAGGGAAATGGGACTGTCCATGGTGTCTCGAATGGAGATGTTTATCTTTTCGGCTTGGATCCAGCCTGGCATGGTGCAGATAACGGTCTGGTATTTACGAACTCGTATAAGATGAAGATGGCGATCGTTCTTGGGGTGATCCATGTGTGTGCCTCGTTGGTTTCATTGTACAGCCTAGACTGACGCAATTTCAGATGACGTTCGCGTTGTGCCTGCAACTTCCCAATCACATCAGGTTCAAGCGTCCGTTGGACATTTACGCCAATTTTATTCCTCAAATGATCTTCCTCCAGTCAATTTTTGGATACCTAGTCATCTGCATCCTTTACAAGTGGACAATTGATTGGTCGAATGCCACAACGGAGCCCCCATCGTTGTTGAACATGCTGATTGGGATGTTCTTATCCCCTGGATCGGTCGACCCACAAAGTCAATTATATCCCGGACAAGGATTCGTACAAGTTGTCCTGCTTCTACTCGCTCTCGTCTGTGTCCCTTGGATGCTGTGCATGAAGCCGTACTTCCTCTGGAAGGAGATGCAGAAGATTCAGGGTCAAGGGTATGTGGGGCTTGGCCATCATGATGTTCCCCGCGACAGCGCCGACGAGGTTTTGGAAATCGAGGAAGAAGGTAATGGACGGGTCATCGTTGAAGAAATGGAAGAAGAACACGTGAGTAACTCGTTCCTCTCTGGGTGTTGTGTTGCCGATAGATCTTATCAGGAACAGCACGACTTTGGGGAGGTTGTCATTCATCAGATCATCCATACTATTGAATTCTGCCTCGGTTGCATTTCGCATACAGCTTCGTACCTCCGGTTGTGGGCGCTCTCCTTGGCCCACGCTCAATTATCCGAAGTTTTGTGGAGCATGACGCTAGAAGGTGTTCTCGGAATGGAGGGGATCTTTGGGGTCATCGCAATCATACTCGCGGTTGTGATGTGGTTCACGCTGACTGTAGCCGTTTTATGTCTCATGGAGGTGTGTATCTTGACGAATGTAAGCGGTAAGCGTCTGACCATGATTCGATCTCGCTTAATTTAGGGTCTTTCGGCGTTTTTGCATGCCCTCCGTCTCCACTGGGTCGAGGCGAACAGCAAGCACTACGAAGGACAAGGATACGTACGTCTTCATCCTGATTTTCGTTATTGGCAACGTGTGACGCACGTGCTGATGTATCTCCGAACAGGCTTTCACGCCGCTCAGCTTCGCGAAGTTGGATGAGAGAGAATAGGAGCACATCGACATGTTTTATTATCTCATTTCACGGAGTACTAGCAGACGTTTTTACACAATAAACGAGGCTGTTTCACCTCCCCGCCTTGCACAGCTCAAGGCACAGCTTGCCGCATTTTTCTCCATTTTTTTTTCAAAGTCCGCATGTGATAGCACTTATAAAATTTACCCGACGACTTATCGCTCCCTCACATCCCCGCTCACTTTTTTCTTTCTTCTTTCTGCTCATCCGGTTGGTCCTCCTCGCTTGTCGCTACTCATTTCCTCATCTCCTTTCAGGCATTATAGACTATAGAACTCAATAGAGCGTTCATTGTTCAGCCTTTTCTTGCGTCTTGAACATAGAAGAAATTCACGTCTACCTCTATACCTTTCATAAGTACGTCCATGCACAGGCGTCATCTTCCACTGCTCATTTCCCTCAGATTTTAGAAATGCCTGCTGTTACCGCATCCGCTCCCGCTATTCCCTCTCCTGCCTCTCTCAAGGGCGTTGTCGACGGTCAAATCGACGTTGCCACCCTCTTTGTCTCGGACAAAGCTTCCCGTGAGGCTACTGCGAAGGCTCTCGCTTCCGCTGTTCAAAATAATGGTCCTGCTGCCATCAGCGCAGTCGGTTTCACCGAGGCCGTTCTCAAGGCCCTCTCTGACAAAAAATCACCGGCCGCTCGTGAGGGCGCAGCCGACGCTGTTGTTGCCCTTGCTAAGGCTGGCGCAATAAAGGCCCTCGAGCCCACCTTTATCGACTCGGGCCTCTATGCTGCTCTTATTGAAGGCTTCGCTGACAAGATGCCCGCTGCCCGCAACGCGGCGGTAGAAGCTGTCAAGGAGTTCGCTGCTTCAATGAATCCCTGGGCTACTGCCCTTATTCTTCCTGCTCTCCTTCACCAGATCAAAACGGCCGGAAAATGGCAGGTCAAGACCGGTGCTCTGGTTGTCTTGAACCAGCTTGTTGCCAGCGCTCCTGTTCAGACCGCTCGCCTCATGCCTGATATTGTTCCCGTCCTCTCCGAGGCCATCTGGGATACCAAGGCCGACGTGAAGAAAGCGGCCCGCGACTCCCTTGAGAAGGCCTGTGCCTTGATCTCCAACAAGGACATTGAACGCTTTATTCCCGCCCTCATCAAGGCTTTGATTAACCCGGTCGAGGAGGTCCCCAACACCATTCAGCTCCTCTCGGCCACTACATTCGTTTCTGAAGTAGACTCTGCTACGCTCTCTCTCATGGTCCCTCTGTTGTCTCGTGGTCTCAGTGAGAAGCTCACTGCCACGAAACGCAAGGTTGCAGTGTAAGTTATTAATGTGCCTATATGATCGCATCAAAGTTGATTGCGTTTATGTTTAGCATCGTGGACAACATGTCAAAATTGGTTGACTCTCCAATCACCGTTCGCCCCTTCCTGCCTAAGCTCCTTCCGGGTCTCATCAAGGTCGAGACCGCGATTGGTGATCCTGAAGCACGTGGAGTCGTTGGCAAGGCAATCGCGACCCTTCGTCAAGTCGGTCAAGTCCCCGAAGGCGATGGAACCGATCTCCCTCCTTTAAAGGTTGCTGAGGCTTCTCAGTTGACCTCGGCCCTTTCTACTGTCTACAGGAAGCTGGGTGCGAGCGCTCCTGAGCTCACGGACGCTACCGTTGTGTATGTGTCATGTCTTGCCGCGACTTTGGTGAACGCCAAGAACTTTGATGTTTCGGAGTGGGAATCCCTTGCTCCCTTCTTGTCCTTCGTGGCTCCCTCCCCTGATCCCGTCTCCGTCACGGGGGAGTGGGTTGTTCGTTCAGCTTCTTCAGGCGATGACGATGATGATGTCCCCGAAGATGAGGAGGAAGGCGAGGACTTGTGCAACTGCCAGTTCTCGCTCGCCTACGGTGCTAAGATCCTTCTCAACACCGCCACCCTTCGTCTCAAACGTGGCCACCGTTACGGTCTTTGTGGAAAGAACGGTACTGGCAAGTCCACCCTCATGCGTGCCATCACGAACGGTCAGGTGGAGGGTTTCCCTTCCCCCGACGAAGTTCGCACTTTCTACGTCGAGCATGATATCGACGGTAGCGAAGCCGACACTTCTGTCCTGCAATTCATCTTGACCGACAAGCGTATCCTTGCTTCTGAGACAGAGATCATTGAAACTCTCGCCTCTGTCGGTTTCAGCGACGAGCGCCAGAAGCACGCAATCGGTAGCTTATCCGGAGGTTGGAAAATGAAGCTTGCTCTAGCCAGAGCGATGCTGTTCAAGGCCGACATTCTTCTCCTCGACGAGCCCACTAACCACTTGGATGTGGTGAACGTCGCGTGGCTCGAGAACTATCTCGTCTCGTTGAAACACTGCACATCGAGTATGTATTTCCCCACCCGAAGTGATATATTTACCAAGTCTGTCCGTAGTCATCGTGTCTCACGACTCCGGTTTCCTCAACAACACCATCACTGATGTACTTCACCTCAACCGCTTCAAGGTTCGGAGGTACCGTGGCAATCTCGAGGCCTTTGTGAAGCAAGTTCCGGAGGCCAAGTCGTACTACACTCTTGAGGCTGCTGAGAACTACAAGTTCAAACTCCCCGACCCTCCTCTCCTCGAGGGTGTCAAGACCAAGGAGAAGAGCTTGCTCAAAATGCGCAAGGTTGGCTTCCAGTATCCCTCGCAACCCGTCCAGCAATTGTACGACATCACTCTCCAAGTCTCCCTCTCTTCTCGTGTCGCTATTCTCGGCCCTAACGGTTCCGGAAAGTCGACGTTGGTCAAACTTCTCACTGGAGAGATGGAACCCAACAAAGGTGGTGAAATTTGGAAGCACCCTAACTTGGTGATCGGTTACGTTGCTCAGCACGCCTTCCACCACATCGACCACCATCTTGACAAGACGCCTCTTGAGTACATGCTCTGGCGTTACCAGACCGGCGAGGACTTGGAGGAAATGGGCAAGGCCACCCGTCAAATTTCCGAGGCCGAGATGCAGAAGATGAAGGATGGTGCGCTTTACATCCACGAAGGGCAAAAGAGACAGATCGACGAGATCATTTCCCGCAAGAAATTGAAGCAGTCATACGAGTATGAGGTCTCTTTCAAGGGTCTCAGCTCTTCCGAGAACCTCTGGATCCCTCGTGATGAACTTGTTAAGCGCGGCTTCGAGAAGGTCAGTTCTGCTTCACTTGATTTGGCATGATCTTACGGTTTGTCGCCTGCACAGAAAGTCTTGGAGGTCGACACGCGTGAAGCCCAACGCCTCGGTTTGCTTCGCCCTCTCGTCCGTCGTGAGATTGAGAAGCACTTTGCTGACTTCGGCCTGGAGGCTGAGTTCGTGTCTCACAACACTATGCGCGGCCTGTCTGGTGGGCAGAAGGTCAAGATTGTCCTTGGTGCTGCGACGTGGCGTCGTCCTCATATCATGTGTTTGGATGAGCCTACCAGTATGTACATCTACTGTGAAGCAAAGATTGGTCGCCTAACATTGTTGCAGACTACCTTGACCGTGAGTCGCTGGCTGCCCTGATTGAGGCCTTGAAGGTCTTCGAGGGTGGTGTTCTCATTATAACCCACAACCGAGACTTCTCTGAGTCCATTTGCACTGAGTAAATACCACTTTGCACTACTGGGTATGACATTATCTAACCTACGTTCTTCAGGGTCTGGGCCATGCGCGATGGTCGCCTTGAGGCGTCCGGCCACAACTGGGTTGAAGGACAAGGATCCGGTGCCCGGATTGACAAGAAGGACGGAGAAGAAGAAGATCAATATGACGCTATGGGCAACAAGATCGACACCAAGAAGACCAAGAAACTCACTTCTTCTGAGCTTCGCAAGGTTAGGCTTGACTTGAATCTTGTGTCAGAATACGTGCTGACTGGTTTGCCTGTACAGCTGAAGAAGGACCGCATTGCACGCAAAAAGAGAGGCGAGGATGTCTTTGATGATGATGAGCTCTGAGCCGTGTTTATATCATTGCATTGCGTGTCGTCATTACTTATATCCCATGTGTGTTGTGCTACCTGTCTGTTGTTCTTCTAGACTTTCTACCATGTCATCGTATTACTATAATCGTGGAATTTATGACTTTAACGACGTCCTGAGTGCTACAAAAAGTGTGGTGTGCGCGCAATTAATTATTTAATTTCATCAATATTTTGGCAAACCCTACCGCCATGACCCAAGTACGACCTGTTTGTACAGGGACGCCGCAGTGCACAGTAACCCACTGCTCTTCTTCACGACCACAACATGCCTTTCCTTGATGACCATAACTATCTGTATCCTAGAGACGTGGGCACGCAGCTTACGCCCAACGCTACGCAGAGAACAACTCTCATTGTTGCTGGCTGTTATATCATCGCCATAGCTATACTATGGTAAGCATCCGACTGGTTCTGAATGTGGTCCAGGGCACCTGACAGTCGCGTTCGAGGCATGTACCCATACTCAGCTGGATAAGTTAGTCTTTCCATCCAATCAGGCGACCGTAGCTAATCCGCCTGTCTAGTTTATCCCTTCAAGTATGTCAAACGAGCGCTATCGACCTGATGGTTTAGTAGACTAACCCGTTCCAAAGATTGCTGACGGTCGGTTTTCACGAGGTAAGTGTCATACCACCACGAGGTTGTCCGAAAACGCATTTTCCATAGATGAGCCACGCGTTTGCTGGCATATTGACTTGTGCGACCATTCACTCTGTGGAGCTGGACCGTCAGTGACGCAACACCTATATGAACCGATCGATGAGTGCTCACCTTGTTATGTAGCCGACGAGGGGGGTGAGACTCGAATGTCCGGTGGTATACCCTGGATTACTCTACCTGCGGGATATCTTGGATCTTCATTCATTGGAGCCTGCTTGATTGCATGTGGATTCGATACCAACGCAAGCAAAGTCGCGTGTCTTGTCCTCGCCGTATTTTTCCTGTTTACTCTGTGGTGGGCCCGAAGGAATTGGTTGTACGTTTTTCATGGTCCGCGTCGCGTTCGTCGGCGTCCAACTCACTTTCCTAGGACATGGGCTCTTATTCTTGGGATGACTGGCCTCATCATTCTGTTCTGGTTTGTCGGAGGGGGCGTAGCCCTTCGATATTTTGTGAGTGTATATCTAATTCGTTCGCGCCGATCCATTCAGGTTGTTCTTCTCTAGGTCCTGTTCATCGGTGTCATGTCGGACTTGTATGTTCTTTGGGACGTGATTGGTAAGTGCAGGTCAATCTTCCGCCCTAGTGGTTGTTAACAGCCAAGTAGACGATACCATTGCCCGCAAAGTGAACAATTCGGATGCCTCTGCATTCGCCCGGATCTGCGGATGCTTTCCATCCCAAGGTTTGGTCTTCATACTAGACACCCTCTCAAAAAACAACTAATCATGGTTTCTGAACGTCCCACAGTTTGGGGTGTCATCTGGCTTCTGGTAGCGTTCGTTTTCTTCGCTGCCGGGGTCCTCGTGGGGCTCGCCGCCTTCAAGGTACCTGAATTGAGTCCTATTCTAGAGTGACGTTCCCTCATCTATGAATACAGCAATCAGCTAGTGAGCAGCAACAAGAATCGTCAGAATTCCTCCCTGTTCCAGGATCCAGTGCAGCGATACCAGGGGCCACGGTGCCGAATTTCCTTCTCGTCGTCGTGACGAGCCTGCTCTGGAAGATTCTCGCTTGATGGCACGTCGGATTACCATGACGTGTCCTGGACTCTGCATATATTCTGTTCGATGTATCATACCCCAAATCTCCAGAGTGGTATACCTACAACAAACTACACCGTAGATGCTGTTTTCAGTACATAGTGTAGGAATGATCATCTTATGATTTGATGTATCGGAACAACATCAAGCATGAGCGTCCTGTACCAGCAATCGACACGGTTTACGAAACAGAGCTGGATGGATATTACAAGCAAAAAAAAACAATCTCGACGAGCCAAACATGAAGCCCATCCTCCGCTTTCATCTCCTGCGACTGCCATAATCCCTTTCCTCCGAGTCCATCCGTCTCCTATCCGGTGTCAAGGACCGTTTCCTATAACCGTCCCTGCGCCGACTGTCTCTTTCATACCTATCCTCTCTCTTCGAATAACCCCTGTCACGATCGCGCGAATCATCCCTCCGACGTCGATCCATGTCCCGATCCCGATCCCGATCCCGGTCACTACGTCTGTTGTCATCCCTGGGCCGGGGAGAAGGTGATGCACGGCGACGGTGAGGTGGCGAATCCCGTCGACCGAACGCACGGTCCTCACGGTACCGCGGGGGTGGCGAGGGAGAACGGCGTGGTGGAGGTGGCGTGCGGGAATCGTCCCTCTCACGACTGTCATCCCTATCACGTCGAACGTCTCTACGACGGTCACGACCATAGTCTGGACTTCGGTCCCTGTCACGACGTGGAGGGGTGGGCGTTCTGCGGTTGCGTCGTCTCGCGTCAACAGAGGACCCCGAGTCAGACGGCTCCGAATCAGAATCCGACTCTGACTCTGTGTCCGAGTCCGAGTCCGAGTCACTGTCCGAATCGGAATCAGATGACGAAGACCCTTGTTCGAGCATCGCGCGACGTTGCTCCATAATTAGACGAGGCGCGTTCTAGATATGGTCGTCAATAAAGGCCATCGAGGCTCGCAGCAGCAGTACAAACTCACCTTGAGGTATTCTCTCATGTCCTCCGTCAACACACCCATGCCGATACTTGTGAAATAGTTGATCGAAAACCGGGTATTCTTCGGATTATCTGTCGGGAACATTTCCTTGCACGCGGTTCTTACTTCCTCGTCCTTGAACCGCTCCGCGAGAGTCTTCAGACCCATGCTTTCCATCATCTCCTGCATCATGATCTTCACAAAGATACGAGAACTAGATGTCGTATTATCCTCGTCCATCTTGATATTTCCAAGAACGACCCAGGAGATAGCATCGGTGGCAAACATGTGCCCAAAGAAACGGGAGATGTTGCGCAATCGGTTCGTTTCGTATCTGTGAATCGTGTGGTAGTAGTTACCAAACGCTTGTTCGATACATTCCATCCAAACACGGTTGAGTTTGCTGAAACGTTCACCGATGAGTCCGTAAAAGTTGGAATAGGACCGTTCTTGAGAACAACACTCGATAATCATGTTGATGAGTTCAATCTAAAGGTCATACAGTGCTTAACCAAACGCTGTAATCGACTGGAAGACCAGACATACCTCTTCGCCTTCCCTGAGTTGGACCTTGAGCAGCTTATGCACAGCTTCTTCGTAGTTCAGGGCATTCATGATGGTGAGATATATTATTCGTCGCAGATTCACCAGATTGGTCCCGGTACGGTCCTCAATACCCTCTTTTTCTTCAACGGCTACGTGAGTCAGTGAGTATAGTGAACTACTCGAAATGGAGGATCGCTTACCTTCTTCGTCGCCCTCCTCTTCTTCTTCCTCGCTCGACTCGGAACCAGATTCCTCGTCCGAGTTTTCTCCAAGAATCTCGGCCTTGATTGCCCCGTACTTGTCTTCGTTCTCCAGATAATTGGAGTCGAATTTGAAGATGTCTGCACCAACGAGTCAGTCTGCGTGGTGATTGACGAAATTGCCAACTCACTTAATCCTTCTTGGACTTGTAAATCATCCTCCAATTGAATTTGGTGGGTAATTTGTTCATCTTCTTCTACTAAGTCCAAGCCCTCCGGCAAAATGGGATTCTCCTTATATTTGTCTTTGCGCACTTGCATAAGGACCTCGATCATGTATTGCACACGGTGACTGATGGATCCTTCGTTGAGAACTGCACGGAAGCGTTCAAAGACGGTTGCATTTGCTTTGGGAGAGTTTTCCGCTAGAAATGCGCCAACCTCGCGAGTAAACCCAACGGCAATCTCAATGGAGTCATCGGTTGGGCGTTCGAGCAGCAGGACAAGTATTTGAAGTGCGATGACCTCATGTGCGACGGCTTGATTGACAAGGTGTGCAAGGAAGGTGGTGGTTGAATTACAGACAGTCTGACAACATTCTAAGTGCTCGGTCGGCAGGCAACAGGATGAACGACTTACTTTATCGTTTCGTTTGAAAGCCCTTCTGAACTGACTTATGAGCCGAGTGAGGACTAATTCTCCCACTTGGGGGAGTTTTGTGTTGATAATGGAGACGAGAGCAGCGAACACTGGTGTGAACGGCAAACTAGACGCCTGCGCCTTCATGACGCTGCGCGCAAACAGTCCACGTCCGCGAATAAGATTCTCAGAAAACAACTCCGGCACGACCTGCTTGATGTTGGCAATATTGACACGGTTGACGATACCGGTAATGGATTTGCGGAGTGCATCCCAAGAGATCCTTTGGTACTCGGGGCTGGACTTGTCCGACGCAGCGGCGGCCTGGAGACCGCGAAGCCGTGCAGGAGGGATGTAGACCCCACCAGAGCGAGAGCCGATGAGCTTGGCGAACTCGGCTTGCTTCTCCGCCAAATCCTGTGCGCTCCCTTGTTCTTTTGGTTTTGCAGCCTTTTCGAGTTCGACTGCAGCCATGCGGGCTGCGAGTTCTCTTTCGCGCAACGCGCGTCGGACTGGGTCGACGTCGTTTATCTTGGGCAGGTCTAATGGAACTCGGGGTCGTGGCGAACGGGATCTCCTCCGAGTGGGTGGTGGTTGCCCGTCCGACTGGTCTGCAGAGCGCGAACGGGACCTGCAGCACATGTTCAGAAGCATAGCAACGGAACGACAAGATGTGAACGAACCTTTTTCTTGAGCCCATTCTGGTGGACTCGATTGCGGGTGGTAGTGTCGCTGCGCTGGCCATGATCGTCTTGGGCAAACCTTGGACTTTGAATTACTCACAACAACCAAAAAGAGTAGTCGTGGGAAGAATAGAGTATCCGACTCCGACTCGGAGTGGGACACTCCTGAGTTTCTCCTGAGTCCTCTCAACGTCATGGAGAAACTGGAAGCACTCGCATCCGTCGTACGGGTAAGCAGATTCACAGAGACATTGGAGACCCGGGACTAACTCCATCCAACAGCTCAGCGACCGCATTGTACGCATCCTTGGCCAGGTACGCACTCACCCCTTAAGATACAAATCCCATCTGACTCAGGACTCCGCCGAGTGACAGAATCCAGGGAAATTCACATTGCAGGGTAATCTACACTGTCCTCGTGTATCCCTCTGCACATGCTCACTCACGTCCCTAGGCACGAACACTTATCTCGTTGGCGAGAAACCCCCCTATACACTCATCGACACCGGCGAAGGGAGGCCGGGTTACGTCCCCCTCCTCGAATGCGCTCTCGAACATGGCGTCGGCGATCGCAGCAGGGGATCACCACGACAACATGTCTCAGATATCATCATCTCCCACTGGCACCCTGACCATGTCGGTGGGCTCTTCTCCGTCTTGAACCTTCTTAGGAGCCTCTGGGACGCACAAAACGCCCCACTTCCCTTTCAGCCTCCCCGGATACACAAGTTCCCGCATACAGTGCTCCCAGACGAGAGATTCCAGCGTGCAATTCAGTCCGTCGAACCTGGCCTGTATACGCCCAGTCCGAGTGGATCACTGTTCCACGATTTGCACGACGGTCAATCTTTCCCCATCACCTGCTCTGACGCTTCGTCCGACACAGATGTCAGCTTCCAAGTGATTCACTCTCCAGGACACACAGAGGACTCCATCACGCTCTTTTTTCCATCCGAACGGGTGCTTTATACAGCTGACTCTGTCCTCGGGCAAGGAACCGCCGTATTCGAAAATCTTGGGACATACTTGTCAACGCTTCGCTCTCTTTTGTCGCGCATCGACAAACACACTGTTCTCTATCCTGCTCATGGACCCGTAGTTCACGATGGCGAACAAGTCATAAAGACGTACATTGAACACCGGATGGAAAGGGAGGCTCAGATCGTGCAAGTGCTGCAACAGGCCCCAGGAGACATCGGAGGGGCCTGGTCTACCTGGGAAATCGTCTCCAAGATATACGCAGCGTACCCCCGTGATCTATGGGAGCCTGCCGCACGGGGCGTAAATCAGCACCTCCATAAGCTGGTGACTGAAGGCAAGGTCGAGAGGCTTGGTGGCGAGGGGAAAGACACCACATGGAAACTTCAGACCAAACTATAGGACTGTTTTTTTGTTTTTTTTTTTTCGTGTACCCACGCTGGGACAAATGGATCCAGCGGAGGATATTATACAGTTGTAGTATGTACGTAAGATAGCATGTTCACTCTATAACGCGTCAAAGTTGATGTGATGTGATGCTCTTCTTCTCTCCGACTCGTCCTCTCGCTGGGGTCAAGTTTTATCTTTCAGTGGCATCACCAGTAACGATCAAGAACAAACTTACCTTTTCATTTAGATGTAGTACGAACACAATGATTGCCAATATCGCAGTCGCCACAACGACCGTCAGCGTCACCCAAGGAATCCACTGTCCAGGCCGCAAAAACAACTCGCGTTTCCACGGTCCCTCGCTCAGTCCGGGCGGCGGATGAATAACGACACGGGAATTCGGGATAACGCCCTCCATGTCAATGAAGTGGTCCTCGGTATGCTTCGTGGATCCCACAAAGAGGTTCTCAATATAGTTGTTTGTCCGGCCGAGGCCAAAGAACGAATAAGGAGCGAGCAACGAATGGTAAGAAGTTTGAGGGAGCTGGCCGACTGTTTGACAAGGTTGTCAGCATGTACGAACACGTTGGCCAGCATTTTGACCCTCTCACCCTGAGCAGCTGACCGTTGGCCAGAGGTGTCAAGAACAGTATACTTGAACGACGCTCCAGAATAGCTCACTCCGAACGGCTGTCTGGCGTTGAGACAAACTCGATAGTGAATGCACGACACTTACGAGATAACTCGAACCGTTCGGCATGGTGCACCAACCATTGTTACACGCACCATTGAGTACTTGTTCCTACCATCAGTGCGTGCTCGGCGCGAATGGGAGGTTGAACACACCGATTGCTTTCAGGAAGAACGCGTCATAGTAGAAATTGTTCTGGATAAATGTAACCGTGCCGCGACCCTGCGCTCCCGTTCTTTGTACGACAATATCAAGTGTCCCCTGTTCAGCAACGACGTGTTAAATTCCCTTGGTGACACAGGATGAATAAAATCGACGCACATCTTCATCCATGTCGATAAATGTTACACCCCGCGCATCGTACACGGCTTCTAAACTCTCTGCACCTTTCTGGAGGAGCCTGAATCCACGCCGTCCCTGTCCGTTCGCATCACACCCTGCAAGACCCTTTGTGCAGTGTTCCGAAATCAGAAGCTTAGGCGTGTGTCCATCTGCTGTCGCTGCGATTACCAACAAGTCTGGGAAGCCATCCAGATTTGTATCCCCGAGACGAACAGGAAGTGGGAGATGTGGTGAGAAAGTAGTATCAAGTACAAGAAGAGAACTTTTGGAAGGGGAGGTGACGAGGGAAGAAAAAGGGATCTGAATGAAAGCCTGAAGAATGTCGACGATGAGGGCAATCTACAACACGAACGGGATTCCTCTTACATCATTATTCCCGTCTGTGTTGAGGTCAAAGCTGAAGTTTGGGTCCGCTATACAAAGCTCTTCGGGCGTTCGGCAGAGTCGATTCCCCTGCTTATCAGTAGTCTGGGATCCGGCGGACGGGCAAACTGGTATTTGCTTGTTGTATGCAATATTGAGCGAGCAACCGGAACCAACGCCAGTCCACGACGACACCGATGAGCATGTCGGGAACACCAAGTCGATGGTCCCGTCTCGATCTGTAACGCATACATTAGTGCATAGTGCATACCTTTGCCACTTGACTGACCAATATCAGCAAAAGTAATCGCCTGGACCCCAGACGGAAGCGACTGTTGTTGCGCAAGGGAAAATCCAGAATCCTTGTTATTTATCCATATTTGAAAAGACCTTTTGCCTGACCCCTCATCACAGACGAGAAAGATATCTACCAAAACGAGACGTCAGCATGACGCTGTTTCCACGGAATTAGACTGACCGGCAAGACAATCTCCATTCAAATCTATGATTGCATTGCTGTGCGGAGAAGCCAGCGTGCACTGCGCACCGTCAAAGGGAGGGTCGATACTGGAAACAAGTCAGCGAGACGATCCGTGACAAGACCGAGGACCTACAGGTCAAACAGTGTTGGTTGACTCTCGGAGACATTCCAAGTATTTCTCCATGCTTTCAAAATACTTGACGAACCCTGGCTGGAGGGGATCATACCAAGCAGATCGATCTTCATATCCCCATTGAGATCGACAGGTATGGGTTGTGGAAGTGCAGAGGAAGGCGACGATATCGGGGTCGACTCTATCAAAAACGCTCAGGTGCAAACCGAGAGAGTCGATCCGCACATGATGTCCATACCGAACGTTCCGTCGTGGTTGCTCTTATAGAGGCCCATATTGAGAGTGCTTGCAGAATTTGCGCTCATGACGAGGATGTCAAGTCTCCCATCGAGTGTGAAATCTCCAGGGATGACGTTGCTTATAGGTGTTGTATGTCGTATTTGAGAGGCTTTCTCGAAAACGAATGCATCTAGGGAGAATGGTGAGGAAAGGGGATGACGACGAAGCAATTGGCTTACTATGGTCCCAGATGTATACGGACAGAACTTGCTGACTCGAGTCCAGTGCCAGCACGTCTAGGCTTCGTTCCGGTCGAATCAGGCGAGAAAGCGCGCGGGTAGTTGTTCACTCACAATTGATCCCCGTTGAAGTCCCCGAATGCAACTATTCGGTCTCCATCATCCAATCCCATGGAACCAGCTTCCATGAGAGTGTTTTTCGTGAACCGTTTGGGAGGGAAGGGCCATAATGACGAGACAGGGCTGACGAGCAGTAATACCGCTAGGAGAGCGCGAGAGGAGCGTGCAGTCGTGCTCGGACGCGTTCGTGAGCGGAAGGAGAGTAATCCCCCTAGCATATCTCGGTGGACGGTGTTGGTTGTGAAATTATGTAGAAAAGGGGCCCGTGAGATGGACTACCAGTTGTTAACAACGTCAAAGATTCATAACCGCACGCAGTCGAATGGTTCGGCCCGGGCGGAGGACACGACCCAGCATCGACTCGCGATTCAAACACGAACAAACTACGCTAGCACAGCAAGCAGGTACGATACATCTATGTAAAATCATTTGAGAGGATCAAAGTCACCCCAATCGTCCTTTGTCACAGGCTTGTTAGTGGCAACAACGCGAGTAGGTTGCATAGGCGTTAACATGGATACCATCGAAAGAGGAGAGGCTTGTAACGGAGGTGACGACATCGGGTGTGAAGGCATAATTGTCGTAGAAGGGGTATAGTTTGGTGCAGTATAGCTAGGAGGGGACGGAAAAGCGTTGGATGGCGTTGCTGAGAGATCAGAGAACGATATATTATAATTAGGCTTCTGAGGTGCAGCAACGGGTAGCGTAGAGTAGGACGAGACCGGCTGCAGTTGCGATGGTGGGCTCGAGATGCGATGTGATTGAGTTGGCTGTGAATGTGTGGAGAAGGCCATTCTATCAAATGATGACGAGGGTAGCGGCTTGGCCCCAAGCCGTGGAGGTCGTGAAAAGGATGTATCAGTCGCGAGTCGCGGCGACGAAGGTAACGACTGGGTCTGGGGGAGTTGGTTGGGTGGAGCTGTGGGTGGACTGATGGTTTGTGTTGGCACAGGCGTTGCAACCGACTGTCCAGATGTCTGTGAGATTATCAGAATTTAGTTCTGGCTTCAAAGGACTCTGCTAACCTCAGGAGTGTCATTAAATATGCTGCCCCAAACGTCATCATCCCAGCTTTTTGATCCATCGATAACTGTATCAGGCTTTATATTGGCATTACTACGGCCCACCAGTGTCTCAAAATCGACACCCGAATCAAAGTTGGGCGATGCGACACCATTAGCAGGTTTAGATCGGTCTTCTATACGCTGCGAGTCTCGCAGGAACTGGTTGTGTTCTTTCTCAACCCGTTCTCCGAGTTTGTGGATGACTGCCATAAACCGCTGGAATTGTTGAATGTTCAACACTATGGGTGAGCGTGAGCATCAGCTAGGACTTCGACACACTCAGTCAACTCACATGGTCCCATGGACATCGACCAGAGCTGTGGAAGGACAAGAGTTGCTACTGGTTCTCTATCAATCTTGAATCCCATAGCCTCTTGGACGGAAAGAGTAGCCATCTACAAAATACGATGTATCCGATCGTGTTTGGCAGCACAGCTATGGCGGAGACATACCATGACAGCTGGTTCCTTGGTGCGGATCTTTGACAAGAGAGGACACAGCTTTTGTGTCAGGTTCGCCTGACAATACTTTCATTATACGCTCCGTGTCACGAGAAAAGTGAACCAACCTGATCAAGAGTCTTCACCATACTCAGGAAGGTGTCCAATGTGGCGACCTTCACCGAGAGTAGTTTGGTCCTGGTAAATACCAACTACACAGACATGAGTGCACTCCATAATGATGGTCTTCAAATCAAGACATACCGCTACGCGAGGAAATAATACACCGGATACTTCCGCATAATCAATGGATTCACATAGGTTAGGGACCACTCCCAAGGCCCGTTCTTGAACCTGTGCAAGGAGATCGGATATACGCAACGTCAACTACACCGAAATGCTCACCACAGAATGCTCTGACTCCAAAGCGTTATACACAAGCGGCAATACCTCTTCACTAGACGTCAGTGCATCAAAGAAGAATACGAAATCTAGCACCCACG
>JBBPQV010000169.1:0-34248 GCA_038092675.1 Boletus rufocinnamomeus
AACCCTAACCTAACCTAACCTAACCTAACCTAACCTAACCTAACCTAACCTAACCTAACCTAACCTAACCTAACCTAACCTAACCTAACCTAACCTAACCTAACCTAACCTAACCTAACCTAACACTCCAGACAGCCCTGACACTCCAGATAGCCCCGACAGTGCCGCAGACGATGCGCGGCTGGTCGACTCTCTGTTGACGTTGGTAACCGTGAGGCCATGCGTTTCCTCACTGGTACTGTCGTTGTCATCGCTCCCTTCATCGACGTCGTCGATGTCAGACTCGTCAGCGTCGGACTCATCGATTTCAGGTTCATCGACATCCATGGCATCATCGCTGTCCGGGCTGCACTGCTGAATTAAACTGATCCAGTCACTAATGAGTGCATATACGTACCTTGGCGTGGCTAGCAGGTGCCAATTGACCTGGCCCACATTCCAGGTTGGTATATGTTTTGCGAAGAACTCGTCGATGGCCCTGGAGGAGATACCGGCCATGACCATGCCTTTGATCGCCACAGCATGGTCGTTCTTGGTGGCATTCCGCGTATAATCTTGGCTGACGGCTACTGGGCATGGCGCCTTGCAGCCAGGGTGCAGGTGTGTATTGGCGGAGTGGCGTCTTGCAGTGCTACCCTCCTTGGCCCAGAGGATACACCCACGGCGCTTGCTTTTGCATTGAGTCGACTGGCAGCTGTGATTGCAGAGGGTGAAACCGTGTTGAGTGCGATGTGACATGTCTGTCAGGGATGGATGAGACGGAAGATGGGTTAGATGGTGGGTGGAGATGGTGAAGGTGGATGGTTGTCCTTGTGGCAGATTAAAAGTGTGGGGTTAGCGTGTTGCCATGTGGACCCTTTCACCGCGACTCATAGTTGTGGATGGATCATCACCGCCCTTACTCCATGCTACACGTGTAGCGCTTGCCGAGCTCGCCGAACATCGCTACCCGTCGCTCCGTCCACCCTCTACATAATGTACTATGTATTACGCACCTGGGCTAACCGCCGAACATGCCGAACATGCCGAACATCACCATGGGTTGCTACACATCCTCCCGGGCTTGACCCTCTACATAGTGTACTATGTATTATGCACCTGGGCTAACCGCCGAACATGCCGAACATCACCAAGGGTTGCTGCACATCCTCCTGGGCTTGACCCTCTACGTAATGTACTAAGTAGTATGCACCTGAGTGAACCGCCGAACATGCCGAACATCGAGGGGGGTTGCTACTCATCCTCCTGGGCTTGACCCTCTACATAATGTACTATGTATTATGCACCTGAACGAACCGCCGAACATGCCGAACATCAAGAGGGGTTGCTACTCATCCTCCTGGGCTTGACCATCTACATAGTGTACTATGTATTATGCACCTGGGTGAACCGCCGAACATGCCGAACATCGCCATGGATTGCTACACATCCTCCCGGGCTTGACCCTCTACATAGTGTACTATGTATTACGCACCTGGGCTAACCGCCGAACATGCCGAACATCACCATGGATTGCTACAAATCCTCCTGGGCTTGACCATCTACATAGTGTACTATGTATTATGCACCTGGGCTAACCGCCGAACATGCCGAACATGTCGAACATCACCATGGGTTGCTACACATCCTCCCGGGCTTGGCCCTCTACATAGTGTACTATGTATTATGCACCTGGGCTAACCGCCGAACATGCCGAACATCAAGAGGGGTTGCTACTCATCCTCCTGGGCTTGACCCTCTACATAGTGTACTATGTATTACGCATCTGGGCTAACCGCCGAACATGCCGAACATCACCAAGGGTTGCTGCACATCCTCCTGGGCTTGACCCTCTACATAATGTACTAAGTAGTATGCACCTGGGCTAACCGCCGAACATGCCGAACATCACCATGGATTGCCACACATCCTCCCGGGCTCGTATACAAATCGCTACACATGTGGGCACAAGTGCCGAACCTGCCGAGCATCAATTGATGTACTACACTTTATGCTATATACATGTATACACTTTGTGACATGCATCTGTAGACGTGCCGAACCTCCAGGGCATCGTCGCACCTACTGCCCAATATGCTACACACCTGGTTACATTTTGCTGGATATATACATAACCGCCGAACCCGCCGAACATCAATAGAAGTACTACATACATGCATACACTGCCTAACATTGTCGGGTAGTATGCATTGCTAGATACACATGTAGAATCAATCGGTGTACTACATATTTTACTGCATGTATGTATATACCACAGGCACATTGCAGGTACTGTGTACTATACTATATACGTGTATACACTTCCACACATACATGTATACAGGTGCCGAGCGCGCCGAACATCGCTAATTGTTAGGCACGTGTGCTGTCAACCCTGATCCGGAAACAGTTCCCGATTAGCCGCATTGATGGTGGTAGTGGGTATGCCCAATCGGAATAATGGTTTCCCACGTGGATGCGACTATAAGACAATTGGGGCGGGTGTCTGGACATCTCGCCAGCCCAGTACATCGCACATCGCACCACCTTTGCAATATGAACTACCACACATTCCCATCACAACGACCCAGCGAGGACAGCATTGCGGTTACCATCAACGCCGCACTCGAGGAGCATTACAAGACAAAGCCCATGTCTACCGGCATGCTCTCCGTCAATCAGTCCTCGCCGGACGGCACCCAAGCTGAGACTCTCTTTCAGCTTCCCCGCATTTACGCGCGCCCACTGATCCAGCTGCTATTCCGTCGATATGCCCTTGCCACGGTCCTGCACTACGAGGCCAACGAGCTCGAGATTACGCCGCATAAGCAATGGCTAGTTCTCGCACAGAACCTCATGCACCTCGATATTATATGGAACCAGCTCGAGGACGAATGCATCCACGCGTCAAACATGGGACCAAAGTGGCGCTCCCAGGGCTTCGATCGTTTCGTCGCCACGGAGGTCCTGGTGAAGCGTCACGAACCAGTATATGTCAGCATGCATCGCCGGCGTCGCGGGAACGACCACCCCAACATTAGCCAGGTTTCCATCGAAGACCTAGGTGAGTACCTGCGACACATACATCATATCTGACTACTCATCTCACACAGACTGGACCGAGTATCTGGCCGATGCAAAGCGGTTCAACCAATTCTTCGGAGGGCCCTTTGGGAGCTTAATCCCTGCCAGAATTCCCTCGGTCGCCATCGCCAGGGGTATCCTGGCACAGGCAATCGAATGGTATGACGACACACATCGTCCAGTAATATGTAGGTCAGTCTCTGTATCAGCTTGTATCATACTGATGATGGTTAAGACGATCCATACACATCGATATGGGCGGCCAACAATTGGGAGCCGAAGGACCCGTTCGACCCTGATGCAGAGTCCGATGAGGGCACGGATGACGAGGAGGACAGTGAGGATGAGGAGGTCGAGGAACCAGAGGCCCAGGCAGATGTCGGCGAGGGTGGAGAAGAGGACGAGGAGGAAGAGGAAGAGGAGGAAGAAGAAGAAGAAGAAGAAGAAGAAGAAGAAGAAGAAGAAGAAGAAGAAGAGGTGGTGGTGGTGAGCAAGGGCCCGGATCGCAAAAAAAGGACGGGTATGAGCGCAGGGCAATCCAGTATGTCGCACATTATATTTTAATGTGCATAACCTCTGACCGTGTATCAAGCGTCAGCACCTGTCTCTCAACCCCCAACCACATCCAACACAGTGGTGAAAAGCAAGCGCACCCGTTCGGGAAGCAGCAGTAAGTATCAGTCCCATCATCCATATATTACATCACTCCATTAATAACTTTCAGATGTGGCTGGAGTCCGTTCCCCTCCTCGCAAGAAGCCTGTCCGGGCCACAACCACCCGCAAGTAAAATTGTAATTGTAGATATTTTGTTGTATGTAGTGAATGTCGTGAGTTACCTCCAGTGATGTTCGGCGGGTTCGGCACACCTATACAAGAATGCTGCGAACTATATACAAGCTGGTAGCACATTATACAATAGCACCAGTGATGCTCGGGAAGTTCGGCGAGTCTACACATGCATCGACAGTAGCCCTAGCGATGTTCGGAATGCTCGACAGATCTACGCATGTAACTACTATAGGACGTGTAATGTGTAGTACCACAATGTTCAGCATGTTCAGCATGTTCGGCATGTTCGGCGCGTCCACATATGTGTCATTATGTAGTGTGATTGGCAGTAGTCCTAGGGATGTCTAGCAAGTTTCACAGACCTACACACACGAGTATTGCAGTCTGCAGGGTGCACTAAAGGCTTTCATTCGGGCAGGGGGACGACTCGCATTCACCTCCTGACTATGTGTACAAGTAGCTTACATTGCCCACTACATATCTACTGGCCGAGGAGGTTGGCACTCAGGGGAGCGTCATGTGGCGTCGAGAAATCGAGGGGGTCTATGGGTGCACGCCCCTGCTGTATGGTAGGGGGAGGCATGGGAGTCGGTGACTTACCTACACCAGCTTCCATCTCCTGCCTGCCCGCAGAGCCCTTGTGTGGGGGGTCAGTAGAGGGGCCAGCGACATCTACTAGAACTGTCAGCCATGCAAAAGAAACGAAACGAATATTAAACATGAAACGATCTTACCCGCCATCACCACGTCGCCCTCAGGCAGGTGCACTTGTAGTCCCACCACCGCTGTTGCCAGTTCCATCCCAACGTCGCTCTCCTTGTCCTTGTCCTTGTCCTTCTCGGTCTCCTTCTCCTTCTCCTTCTCCTTCCCCTTCCCCCTACCCTCTGGCCCTTCCTCCTTGCTCGCCTTCTTCTTCTTCTTCGCCATCCCCTCCCCCTGCCCGCCAACATCCACCTTCTTCATTTTCGGCTGCTTCTCCTGCTTCTCCTTCTCCTGTTGCTTTTCCGTCTCCTTCTGCTTACCCTTGCCCTTGCCCTCCACCGTCTCAGTCACCGTTCCCTTTCCCTTTCCTCTGCCCTTTCTCTGTACTGCCCCCTCTGCCTTCTTGTCCTTCCCCTTCCCCCTCCCCTTCCCTTGTACCACTCGCGTAGGGACTGTGTCCGGGTCGGTGTCACCTTCGGCATCCCGCTCGTCGTCCTCGAGGGCGGGGATGAGTCCAAGACCGGCGGTACCCTGTACCAGCTGTTCTGCAGTTGTCAACTGAACTTAGCATATCTTCTTGTAGAATACACACATCACTTACCTGTATCCGCAGTCGTACCTTTCTTGACAGTGCGGAGGGAGAGCGTGTACCATTGCCCAACTGCTTCTAGCAGCCGGGCCCACTCAGCGGGGTCCTTCACCATTGACACCGTGTGGCCGTGGCTTTTTCCGTTGAGCAGGTTGCCGAGGGCGGTGTCGTATCGAGTCCAGTCTAAGTCGCTGATTGTCAATGCAATTCTATATATGAGTTGGTAGCACATACCTAGCGCTTCTGGCGAAATCCGTTCGAGGTCGAGGGTGGTGTTGTCCGGGTTGCTGCGCCAGGCGTCGACGCTTTCTGGGTCGTGGCGACCAACGACGTATTCGGTTACCAGGTAATAGTCGAGGTATTGTATGCGGGTGTCCTCCTTTAGCTCCTTACCTAGCTTTGTGCAGCCAATGACGAGCTGCTCGAGTACGGTGTCCATCATCACCAGCATTCGCTGGAAGAAGCCGACCCCCAGGCGGTTGAGCTGCTTTTGTTTGAGGTGGAAGCGGTCGTATAGTCCGAAGAAGAGGTAGTACCGCCAGACCAGTCGTTCGAGGTGCGTTGCATAGTGCCTCGGAAACCGTGTCTTGAGGGTGGGAGTGGCAGAGGGTGGTACGGCTTCGTAGAGGAGGCCCATGGGCTCATTTGCACGCAAGACAACGGAGTACCGCAATTGCGGGATAAGTGTGAGAATGGTTGCATGGTACTTGTTACCAGCAATGATCTCGGGGTAGAGGATGTCAGACATGATAATCGGCGTTCGTCGACAGAGTGTCAACCAGTCCATATATATATGACATGGCAACATCGGCTAGCTATATCGGTTTACTATAAATAGCGAGTAATGTCCCCAGTTGTGGAGGCACCATTGTTCTAAATGGGAACCCGATGGTAATCGATGTCTCAGGTGACGTGGACATTTGAAATAGATTCGGTAGGGGGGGCGGGATTGTGATCTGCCAGAATGAAATGGTAGTGTAATGTGTGGTAATGCTAGTGATGTTCGGCATGTTCGGCGGGTCTATAGGCTATTACAAGCTAGCGACGTGGCCGCTGTGCACTGGCCTGCGTGCTGATGATGATGATGATGATGATGATGTTCGGCATGTTCGGCAGCATCTATACACATATCTACCAAGTCCAAATGGTATAGCCTCACCCGAGAGTAGTGCAGATGGTAGTGTAGTGTGTGGTAATGCTAGTGATGTTCGGCATGTTCGGCGGGTCTATAGGCTATTACAAGCTAGTGACGTGGCTGCTGTACACTGGCCTGTGGGCTGATGATGATGATGATGATGATGATGATGTTCGGCATGTTCGGCGGCATCTATACACATATCTACCAAGTCCAAATGGTATAGCCTCACCCGAGTGTAGTGCAGATGGTAGTGTAATGTGTGGTAATGCTAGTGATGTTCGGCATGTTCGGCGGGTCTATAGGCTATTACAAGCTAGTGACGTGGCCGCTGTACACTGGCCTGCGGGCTGATGATGATGATGATGATGATGTTCGGCATGTTCGGCAGCATCTATACACATATCTACCAAGTCCAAGTGGCACTCTCAACACATCCATAGTATGGTAGTTACATGTGTAGATCTGCCGAGCATTCCGTACATCGCTGGGGCTACTGCCCATTATACTACATGCTTGTATACAACTCCCCAGACACATGTACATATATGTAGACATGCCGAACCTTCCAAGCATCACTCGTGCTACTGTACATGTATAGTGTGCGACTGGCTTGTATATAGTTCGCAACATTCATGTATAGGTGTGCCGAACCCGCCGAACATCGCTGGATGAATTGCACATCATACTACATAACCATCGAATGTGCCAAACACTGTTAGGCTACTGTCCTACATCGACTTGCTGTACATGCAGCCCCACAGAATATACCATTGACCTTCTATTGTCAGTGTTGTTATCCGATTGCAACGTACACATCCAGTGTCTGCCAGCCATCGGTTAGCAATCTGCCTTACCAAATGCAACAATCTTCCTATTTATAGTACTTATACGACCCATCAAACCTTGTCTCCCTTTGGCTAACCGACATTCCTGTGTCAGATATATAGATATAATGTGTGAGCCAAGTATGGTCGATCTCCCATCATCCCTCCCGGCTGCACCAACAGCCATGTCTGACCTCTTCTACCCTGAGAACGTCACCGAAAACAAGTACCACAAGGCCATCCTTCGCTTCATCCCCCAGCTTCGCTACTCCATTAGCCATCGACCTGGTGACCCCATGGGTTCGGTGTACGAGTCGATGCCTCCCTCTGCCGATCCTGTCTTCAAGACAAAGATTCCTGGCTTCTACGTCATACACCTGCTCCACTTCCTCTGGCGGTACAATCTCTTTGCAGAGCTTTATACCTATTTCCACGTGACACATGACCAGCTCAGCCCTGCAGGACTCGAGTTCCTTCAACACATGCTCGTGATGATGGACACTGTCCTCGAGCAGCTCCTCATCAGCTGCTTGCGCCTCGGCACGAACCTGAACCCCAACACCCGCATCGTTTACTTCGACCTCTACCTCGTGACTGAGTTTGTAGTCGGCCGTCACGACCCCAAGAGCGTGGACGCCTGGCGCAGGCATGCAAACAACAGGGAGTTCGACCTTGAAAGTATTGGGCCTGATGATCTAGGTAAGTTCTACCGGATCACTACCTCCTTCCTGACCTCTCTCACATTTCCAGACTGGTCCCATTACAATACATCACTTGGGCACCTCTTGAATGGGAACGAATACAACCACTCACCCTCGCGGATCACAAAGCCGGCTGATTGGAACAGGCTGCTCGATGCAGTTAGTGAATGGTATGGATTCTCCCTTCGGTCACGTCGAGCTACGAGGAGGAGGGGGGCGGCGGTAACAGGTAAATGGTAATTGTATGCCCTAAATTACAGTATTAACATCTCCTAGGACGTACTAAGAGACTTGTCAATGGATCAGCAGGCATGGGATTGCGATGGGTTGAGGAGGACGAGGAGGGTGTGGGAGACGGGTCAGATGGGATAGAGCTGGGTGTTGAGGAGGGTGTAATGCATGATGGTATAGGGAAGGCAACGATACAGAAGCTAGAGGAAGAAGGTGAGAAGAGAGGAGGGAAGGCAGATGTGGAGAGGAAGAGGGGTGGGGAAGGAAAGGGGAAGGCGCCGGAGATGTTCAGTGAGTCATCCCATGAAGACACCGAAGGCACTGATGCGAGCATGGGAGGTGAGCGTTCCATTATCCGTTTGTTATTCATCTAACCAATAATTAAAATAGATAGTCCTGGCCCTTCTGCCCCACCTGCCAGCCAGAGCGCCTCAAGTGTGCAGGAGGTGGCATCGCTAACACTCCGTAAGTCCATCACCTATGGCTATGAATCAGCTGGCTGACCAACGATTTAGGTGAATCATCAAGTCCAATGCCTTTTCCTCACATATCCCAAGCTCGTGCTTGCGTTGACCCCCTTGACCTCACAACACACTCGGATGGCCTTTTGGATTCAAACAATTTTGGTTAGTGTGATGTAAATGTAGTTGTAGATCCCATGGAAATTAATGGGTGTTTTCATGGTTGCAGTGTGTGAAGATGAATATGACTCAGAAGGTGGTGCACCTCCTCCCAGCAGCATAGAGGATCGAAGCGAAGGAGGTGCCACATCTTCTGAGGAGGTCGGACCAACATCAGAGGAGTTGCCAGTGGCCCGCAGGAGGGGTCGACCCAGGGGTTCAAGGACTGTACTGCCTGTGGTCACACATGCGCACATGCAGTTACGCAAGAGATCAAACCTCCCAAATGTAGATTTAACAGGTGGGTCTTGTTCATCTGGACAATGTCATTTGCTCTGAATGTACACACAGGAGGCACACACATTTCGAGACAGCATTGTGTGCAGACAGACCCTGATGTCGCACCTAGACCCATACCTAGCATAACAGCCCGTAAAGCCAAGCGTCCTACCAAAATCGAGACACAAACAGCAACACAGTTGCTTGTTGAGGAAGAGCGCAATCCGGACAAAGGTGCCAAGCATGCACTGCGAAACATAGTACTCACTATGAGCCCACGAAAGAAGCCGCATCCCATCACTCCCAAGAGGGCCAGAGGAGGCAGAAGCCTGCCCGCTGTCAGTAGCACCGCTGAGGCAGGTACCGTCCACAAGGATAAAGTAGTAACCCCTCCCGTCCTCCCTGTCTATGCTACCAACCCAAAGACTGCCACTGGCTCTAACGTATCAGAGGAGGGTTCCGTCGATTCCCACCTTGTGGCATTTAGCTCCTGGATCAGCGAAGCACGTTCGCTTTGTGAGAAAGATGCAACAGTGCTGCATCCCATGGTATGTACAGCCCATAGGTCAGATATACATGATAGAAGATCGAGGTCACTTAATATGATTTGTTGCCCACCCCTAGGTCGTAGATGGCCTGGCCGCGTTTATCAGATTGAACCAGACTCGCCCTGATGTTGTTGCTCAGTGGAGGGCCACATTGACCCATGATGTATGTGTAAAACACACCTGATATCATCCCTTTGCTGACCCTCCCTTTGCATCCTTCCTGTAGAAACTGTACTTGAGTAGCATCACAGCCTTTGGTCACTACTTCCATAGACTGATGGGCCAGAACGTCGAGGTGGACCGGCAGACCCAGGAAAACTTTGTATCGTTAAGTAGGCTAACTACCTCTACCCCTACATGAAGCTGTCACGACCCTCTTCACAACATGTTGTACAGTAGAAATAGTAGTAGTGCTTTCGCACTCGCTCGAGTGTAAAGGCACTCATGTTGGATCTCCAATTTGTGGGAGCCTGCCCCACTCCCCCCCTCATCTCCTCGAAGATCTTCCATGCTGCCAGTACATCCTTACCATTGCCAACGATGCCATGGGTTCCTCCCCGTTCTATGGGAATGCGAAGAATGGACTGAAGCTCGGCTTCCAGCTGCCCACAATGTATGCTTGTTTGTTCTTCGACTACAGCTGGGATGCCAGACATGCTGGGTGGAAGCATCTCGACACATTGGAGGTGATACCAGCCCTCACATCCTCGACAGAATCGTTGTATGTCTTTGTCTGGGTTGTATGGCTTGTCACAGCCAGGGCAACTACACACAACACCCTAGTAGACATGTGTCAGGTTTGCACTTCAGCTGCACATACTCTATAACGATAACTTACCTGCAGCTCATACATCACCTTGCGCTTCTTTGTCTGGCCAGCCTTCACCATCTTCGTCCCCTTCACATGCATACACCATCGCATGTATCTGTCATCAGGCTGGATCACCGGTCCACAAGGAGCCCTGTCATCGAATCTAATGACCCGCTCCTTCCCTAGTTCACACACAGCTGTCAGCACATTCTAGAAAATAGACAATATGAATATAGTGCACTCAAACCTACGTTCCAAGCATGCTGCCTCCACCACATCAATGTCCTGTGAGAGCACCAGCTCCTGCTCACCCATGTGAGATGCAAACCTAGAGTCTGCTTGTTACTATCTCATACACCACCTGGCTTCCACATACCTTTGGTCCTTCACATGTTCCTTACTGTGAAACCACTGCACTTGGAGCCAGACGACCTGGTCATCCTCCCAATCCTATGAAGTCCAATCAATCCTACATATGCATCCAGGAAAGAAACATTACAATACACTTGCCTCCTCAGTGACAGTCTGTATCCTGATTTCCAGTAGGCGTGCATGCCATTCCTCATCAGACTCAGAGATTACAACGATGCTGAGAATGGATCAGAAGCTGCCCCATGTATCATCAAGGTTACTTACTTGTCACCAATGTTAAATGTGTGGATACCTGTAAGTCAGATACAGTCTAGGGTACGGGCTTAACTGAGGTTGAAGGACGCCACTTACCACCTACCACTTCATTGGATACTGCATGAATGTCATAGGTAAGTCAAATTTGTGATGCAGTAATAAGGGTGGAACATGCCCTGTAGGGTGGGGGAACTCTCCATCGCCTGGAAGGCTTCCTTGCTAGGGATAGGATAGTTCTCTGGCATGATTGCTACTACTATGTGGCAGTTGGGCATTTGCGACTGCAGGGTGCTTATATATACTATGGCTCTTATCCATTTAACCGCGTCTGGTCGGCCCGAGGACCCTTTTCCTTTGTTATGATGGGCTTGTCATCACGGCGTTTAACACCTTACGACCCTGCATGCCACTCCAACCGGCACTTTCACCATACAATGAGTACCCTGGGCGGTTAGTGAATCGGCCCTGATACTGAATAGCAGTCTAGGCTGTTGCCTTCCAAGTATCCTTTATATGTACTGGATTTGCACGGGCTGGCTGCACTAACTTTCCGTAACCCAGGCATGCATCACAACACTCAGTATACACATGCCTTTGAGGACATGGTTGATTGCCTATGTCATGACACTTCTGCTGCTCTTATTTCCATGCATACCCAAACCACATCCTTTCAGGAGGCAGTAGATCAACTGTGTACAGCATGTCCATCTTCCCAAAAACCTACATCAACTCTTTCCTCCACCTCCTCTCCAGCCTCCTCTTTCTATCAGCTTATAGATGGTCTTTGCAAAAATCCTCCATGCCCTCTACCGCCCAGCCCTTCTTCCCTGCAATCATCCAGTTTTCCTCGGCAGTCATTCCTTGACTTGGTAGAGGAGCTTGGCCAAGCAACTTTGACTCACTCTCCTCCTGTCGCCACCAGCACAGCGACCTCCACATGCATAGAATCCCAAGGCCCACCCTCCTCCGCTGCCTTCCTGGAGCTGGTGCGACACTACTCTGAGCTATATGAAGTGACACATGGTGTTGACGAAGATGAGAGGAGCTCTGATATGGAGGGTAGCAGCTTTGAACCCGATCAGGACCAGGAACTCGAAGCTCCGCACCTGCGTGAGGAGAATGAAGACCCGAGTCAGGTATCCATATCAAGAGAACACATTGCGAGTTGAGCACCCAAATGTCCCTCTCCTCTTTGCGAGCACCTCTGATCTTGTGATAGGGTGTGCCATGGCTCGCCCATCCATGTGGGCCAATGCATACCAGACCATACCAACTCTGCGATCCGGGGTCTGGGTGGATGGACTTCTTCTGGACTTCTATCTTATGTCTGTCTGGTATGCTGCCATGGGCAGAACTCATGTTGCCTTTGCAGATATTATGTCCACAAAGCTCGCTGAGGATACACTGCCCACCAATGAGCTGCCCACTTTCGAAGAGGTTCAACTGTTTCAAAGGCGATATTTCATTGATCCACAGTCGCCTGACTCCTCTCGCCCCGTCGGATTCATAGTCTTCCACCACCAGCACTACTTCACCGTGGTCTTTGACTATGATTCTGCCATCGCATATGTCCTAGGAAAGCGGTTAGATGAGGGTTGTGAGGTGTTCCATGAAGAGCATGATGACTGGAAGACATGGATGGGTCCCATGTATTGGAACCGGGTTGCAGTACTCCATGGCTTCAATCCAGGGGATCCTCAGGACGTCATGGTGGTGACACACAACTGGCCTCAGAATGGCCGGGACTGTGGTCCCATCGCATGCTTTCTATTAAAGCATATCATGGATGCTGGCCTGGGTGCTGGCAATGGTGACATACACTTCCCTCCCATACCCTGCGGACATGAACTACGACTGCGAATGCTGGGCGCTGTCCGAGAGGCTTGCAGATCCTCCTGGGAGGCATACAATATACTCTCCTCCTCTGACCTGCCACAGTATGATGTCTGGACTACCTGGGATGACACCGGCTTTGTCGAAGAAGAGGACTTGGCTGCTATGGAGAACGAGGCTTCTGGAGAACAATATTCCCCTGTGGTTCAGGACCTGAACATTGCCTCTGCCAACTGTTCTACATGCCAGAGGTCTCGATGGGCCACTCAGTCAGATAGAGACAATGATGGCCCTCCTGAAATATGTGCTGACGATGAACCACCCATCGATGTTGATGAAGGCAAGATTACAATCCAGCAGGAGGCCTCCACCAAGGCCAAGCGCCTCCGACAGCTGTTCAAGCTCCATCCTGATGTCAAGCGTGCTCGATGCAGAGACCTACTTCCACCCCGCTATGTCAAGGGAAGGCTGCCAGAGGATGACCAGAATCATCGCAAACATGTCAAAGACTGGTCAGAAGGCACCATGTTTCGCTTTCCCCGACCTACCCCTCCTGTGGCACTCCCAGCATACAAAGGACGCAGATGGCTACCCTTTGATCGCAGGTTCGACGACTATGAGGGTGCACCTGTGTATGAGAGCATGCGATCTTATCACAATCCCTATGAGTTCGTCATGGAACCCTACTATCGACAGGGAATATGGACCATGTTTCGTGACTATGGCTGGAGACTCCAATCCAGCTTCCATCAGATGTTTTACCTAGGGGACCCCATCAAAGTTCTTGACCATGTCCTTGTGGTGGGGGTCACTGATCATTATGATCCATCCAAGCAGGTCTCTGACCATGTGACTGGTAGGGTGGTCTGTCTACATCATCAGCCTGCAGTGAGGCTGATCTATCTGGTCAAGGTGAATATTCATTGAGGCGCAAACCAAGCCTATACTCTAATCACCAGGAGGATCATGTTCATGTGCTCGATGGCTCTGTCTATGGTGCTGCAGAGATGTTGTCCATGGGAGCCATCGATTCTACAGAGTCCTTCGATGCCTTTGTCAGAGGTCGGGCAGGACAGGGCCATATTCGTGTCGACCTGGAACAGGATCATGTTCCATTGGGTCCTGCCAACATCAATGTGTCGGTGGACATCGACAGTCTTGTCTGGGTCACTCCAAGGCTACACTTTCGCAAGGCCATGTCCATCTTCCTTGGTCCTGTCTTGGACAGGGAGGCTCCCATCAAGAAGCATAACCATGTCTATGTCGAGGTTACTGTCCCACAATCTGAAGAGGATGCCAGTGACCTGGGAGAACGTACTGAGTGGTGGTCCTTGCCCCTCGCTCTCAGTGCCATTCCACATACTTCCTTTGGCACCATTGGTGGCGGGTCTGGCAGTCTGAATGTCTACATATTCTTTCCCAGGATGATTCATCGTGATGAGCTCTCTGGACGGCGTGCAACCAACATTCCAAAGGAGGTTCTTGATTATTTCTGGACCCATGTTCTCCTGCCAGCCATAGCCGATAATGTCGGAGATGCTGAGGCACCTTATGCAGCACTCACCTTGCCTGAGGTTCGCTACAAGGCGCGAAAGGGCGGCACTCGCCAACGCAAACCTGGTCGTCCCAAGGCTGTCCCCTTTGCCCCAAAGATGCTGGAGGATATCGTGGAAACTATGAGGAGCATTATAAAGGAGGATCAAGAGAAGCTGACGCTGTTTGGATCTTTATTCTTTGTGGTTGAAACCAAGGGCATCAAGCTATGGACCAAGTCCTCTGCCGACGAGGGAAAGCCCATCCAGTCTCTCATATCCGAGTTTCCTGCTTTGGACTGGGATCATATCACTGATCGAAGAAATGGTGAACTAGTTATTGATCTCGGAATAACCTTCCACCCCATATGGAAAGAGCCTTTGGTTGGCCTGTGGAGATTGGAACAGCTCGAGGCTTCTTTTGGTGCCTCTGGCTTCACTCGTGGAAGCATCCACCATACCTGCACTCTGGGACGGTATGGAGGCCTCCAGGCAGAAATGAATCAGGAAAGAGCTCGACAGACTCATATTTGCTTCAGAAGTGCCTACAACCTTGCCTATGAAGCAGTCCGTCCCAATGACAACTCCCCCACCTTTGTGATGGACAGTGATGCCTATGCATGCAATCCACAGTTCATGCAGGAGTGTAACCTTGCCATCGCAATGTATGAGGGCAAGGCCAAGGAGCGCTCCTATGGTGTCCGTGACGAGTATCGATTGAGTGGCTTCGCAGCCATAGAGGTCTTAAACAACCTGCATGCCCTGGTGAGCTCTTTTCGACTGGCCTGCAATAGACTCCACTGAGGTCACTATAGACTGAACGTTATCTGGCATCTCAACCCATGCTCTGGATACCATCCGCTACTTGGTTCGACTTTCTGGCCAGGAGATTTAGGGAGCTGCAGCGAATGCAAATCAGTCTGCGACGCATCGAACCGCCGAACATGGGGGTCCTCACTGGCATCGTCTGCACCATGATCCGTGGCATCTCCAGCACACCCATTATATTGGACTTTCATGTGCGCGAGTCCATGGCCCTCCTTCAATTCTCACAGATGTGTGAGCGGTTCGGAATGTTTTTCCTCCCTGACCTGGAGCTAGAGCATGTACCCTGTCTACCAGGTGTGCAGCTTTTGGATGATGCAGAGGTCATGCGGTTGGTTGGTGGAAAGAGTGGAGATCATCGCACCACATCCAAGCAGATCTGGCCAGTGTTACCTCCATCGGACGAGCAAGGCATGTTTCCCATAGGAGATAGGCCGACCTGGCAGGCCGTCGTCAAAGCCATTGCAGATGTGCCCTGGGAATTGATGCGAGCCTGGAGATGGGACTCACGATTCATACATCTGGAACCTGTCCTTGGAAAGCTGTTTACTGACTTCACCTGTCAGATGTGGCTGCTCTTGAATAAGCACTGGTTGTCAAATTCCAGTGATGTTCCAGGTCCGACCTGTCTCGAGGAAGCCATGGGCTGCTGGACTGTGGAGAATGTATACAGGACTGTGACTGCCTGCACATTCGAAGCCTGTAATGCAAACCTGCCAGGGGCCTTGCCTCGAGGACGTCCACAGACATCCTTTGCTTGTCGAGTTTCCATTTTCTTTCCCCTTCCAGAACAGCCATTACACATACGATCTCCATGGAAGCTCTTCACCCACAATCCTGGATACCTATGGCAGTTCCACGAGCTGATGAGGGTCCGTGACGAGCAAGAGCGCTTCGATGTAACTGATAGGTTGGGAGAGATCTTCTCCAACTTGCAATGCCTTCCCACCTCCATGGCTACCTCGAAGAAGATTGTTGGAAAGCCATGGGCTATCAACAAGCAAGGAAAGATACGGTTTGCAACCAACCCCCTATTCTACAAAATCATGGGTCTTTCCGAGACTGGTGCACCTGTTCAACGCAGGGCAGGACCTCGGGCCATTAAGCCCACACAGGAGTTCTCCCTGGATATGTATCGCTCTGCTGGCTATGATGAGCTGGTTGCACAGCAAAGCCTTTACCTGCAACGATCCAAACTGCGGTGTGCCAGGGAGCGAAAGTCCATAAAGGCAAAGCGAGCAAGAAAGCCTCCTCCACCAAGAAAGAGGATTGTGCCAGCTCAGGAGGAGCAGAGGCATGGTCCAAGCGAGCCTCCAATGGCTGAACATGACATCCTGATGCAAGAGTTATTTGGGAGTGAAGGTGGGAGCATGATTATGGATGATGTGGGTGATATATCCATGGAGGATGCTACTGGTGGCGATCAGGAAGATGTGGTCATGAGAGATGCTGGGAGTGATGATGATGAAGACTTCATGGATATACATGGTGAAAAAGAGGAAGAGGAAGAAAGTGATCAGGAATATAACTATTAAAGTGTTTCAGATGATCTCTTTAATGAGGACTGACATGTTGCATTGATGTTGGTGTAATATATAGATCCCCTGTGCTCTAGCTAAGAAACAGCACACTATATTATCAGAATAAGCTGAGTGAAGGATTTCATGGAGACTATGAAGGGTGATTGTCTTGTCCCATATTTGCTCACTACACATGTAGGTCCACCGAACCTACCTAACATAGCTGCAAAGCATTACTATCCACACTCTATCTTCCACAGTACACATCACTCAACACATGTGTGAACCTGCAAAATTTGCCAAGCATTACTACATAGCAATACTATACTGCTGCCCCCCTTCCTTGTTCCCCTCTGGCAATATTAATTTGTACAAGCATGTGGAACTTCCACAGTTTGCTAATTGTGCCAGGAGCATATTATAATGAGTTTGCAGCCAGTGGCTAATTTTCTATTCATAGATACTTACCCTCCTTCTCCTTCTTCCTTGCCCTAGCGATATTAATTCATAAAAGGTGGTGGGATGCTCCAAATGGGTGGTCACAATGCCTTACTTCCCCTTGGAATACATTAGAATCATAACCCAAGCATTGGCTAATTTTTAAATGCAATTTTGCAATAATCTCCTTCTCCCCCACCTTTTCCAGGAATATTAATTCATATACTGAACTGCACTGTGTGGGAGTTGTGTTCCCAACACTCTAGTAACTATAGTAACACTTTGCCACAACATTCAAGGCTTTTGCTAATTTTTACAACACTCAAAACAACCTTCTCCTCCTCCTCCCCACACCAATACTGGAATATCAATTCAGAATGCACCTTACATAAGGTGTTGAAAATGTGTATGGGGGCTTTGAAGGTGTGGGAATCCATTGGTACCATTTACGGAACCATCCAGATTTTTTTTAATGGTGTATTTCACGAAACGCATACATTGCGTTGCTTCTCCTCAAATCAGCTGTATCAATTGTTCCTAACCACCAAATCTCTTCAAACCTTTTTGAGGTGCTTAGTAAGCATCCTGACTATAGGATTACGTCACATTTGGCCCCTAAAAGTTGTTTTGAGTTTTAATATTTAACTCCCATGTGAGTATATAGATTGGTTACCAAGCCGAATAATTGCCATCAAGTGTGGATAAGGCCGTGGTCCAAATCCTGATGCGGCGGAACCTCTTGGTGAAGAGAAAAATTGCATGCACCCCATCGAGCCTGCCAGGACGGGGACTGTGACACTCACCATCTGGCAGGACGATTGGTATACGATCTATACCATTGTTTTCACTTGTTGATCTACTCTTGCGCGTTGGTTTGCCCTCAATATACATGCTCGAGTGTGGTTCGCCGTCTTTTTTGGTCTTCACTTCTTTAGGCCGCCTTACATTGAGGACTCGTCTTTCCGCAGTAGCTTTTCGTTCGTCGTTATCCTATCCTTAAAACAGGACTTTGCCTATCAAACTGCCCGTCCCCGGCGAGATATGTAAAACAGAAAGGTGAGTCACCGAAGAGGCCACTCTGCACATGCGTGTAATTCTTTATAGTTCATGACTGATCCAGATGCGTGACCTCAGTGCTCGTATCACAGGTTTTGCAGGGCCTTCACAAATTCGGTGCTTGGGTTCCTGTACCGTTGATAGCTACTTGAAGATCGGGATGCAACCCAAGTAGTACAGCAGGCCCATCAGTTCGGCACGCGTGAAGCTACCTGACGATTCGGATCCGTTCGAATTGACGCCGTATAGGATGAAGAGGATTGGGAAAGGGAAGTTCCAGGCTTGAAGTCGAAATACAGTCATTTATTCCTAGATACATGTAAGGCATATTACATTCTACACACAATGTTCACTCGGACGTAAATATCTCGAATATATAGAGAGCCAGTCCAGTCAACGATGAAATAAAGGCAAGATGACTCAAGGATATCACAACTCCAAGAAAGAAACGTACTCTTGGTCCTCCAAGATGACTGACGTGGACGACGGGATTATCAAACTCGAGCTAGGGCTGCCAGTGTGCCAACTTCGAGGGTATGTTTGAACAGTGGACGGTGGTGAACATGGCGCCCTGGGTGGCGCAATGGGGCTCATTGATGGTGGCGGTTTACCCCAGCTGGTCAGGAAACGCCGTCCCTTTCTGGAGCGACCCGTTATCGCGCCATCGCTCGGCAAAGGGTCAGTTGTCGTGTCACTACTTAACGTCACCGCGTTGCTAACACGGCTCTCTTCACTCTGTCTGGCGTAGAAGGCATTGGAACTCCCTGAAGAGCACGTGGTACGACTTGCTCTAGGAACAGAACGTTATTCATTGGCTGATATCAGCACCGGCTGTTCATGGGAATAAGTTCGGGCTCCACCGTACCTTTTGTCCATGCTGCCATCGGAGCACATCGTACCTCTCTCCCGACCCTTTTTCGTGAAGAAACGCTTTTTTGGCAGAATCCTGGGCTCTTGCGAACGACTCCGCCGCCGCGGATCAGTTATGTTGCCGGACCCGCCCCGCCCAGACGAGCGCTGCACAAGACCCATCAACAGTGCACGTGGATGGGCAGTGTGGGATGTCTCACGACCACATTGGACTCAGCATGGGCCTGTCTCACCCGTTTTTCGTACTGCGCCTCCACGGCGCTGTGTTGACTGAGGATGGAAGCCGTCAGCGGGTGAGCCTCCAGACCAGACGTCGATGGTTTGACGTTTCCAGAGCCCCCCCGCCCACTGGACGTGTACTGTTTGTGTTCCAAACCGTGGCATTCAGTGGGCAGTTCTGAACGCGCGGGTCTAAACGAAGGTCTCACTTTGTCAGATTTGGATGTACCTTGACGTTCGCGTGGCGGAATAACAAGTAGGTCAGGAGGCCGCTCGCCATTGGTGGAGGTCTGCAACCGTCGAATGTTACCTGATCCCCCCCGTCCGGACGAAAGCTACGGTAGGTAAGATCAACAAACCACAGACAAAAAGACATGTCCACCGACGTCGAACGTACAAATGAATTTCGCCTTGCCTTCGATGGCGAAAAGGGTTCATGAGGGACCAAGTTCACTGCTACTTGAGCCATGCGAGAGCGGACGCGTGCAGGGCGGTAGGTGAGGTGACAATGTTTGCATTCCCATTCGGGAACGACTTGGGCCAGACATAAATGATGGATCGTGGTGAGAGGGATCCAGATCTGTTCGCGATATGATGTGAAGATTTTTGGCCACGTAAGAAGCGAATAAATCGTTCGGCGGGCGTCTGATAAGCATGTGTGCCTTGGCATGATCGGGTTTCGAGATTGGCCAGCAAACTCCGACAGATGTCCGGCGAAATTCTCATCTACCCGAGTCAAAAGCTTATTCGCAGTGAATCTGGGAGAGTACGAGGATAAACGCAATTGGAGACTGACCGTGTGCCGGTGATCACTCCAGTACAGAGTGCCATCAGGATGGACGATATCCAAATAGAGAGGCTACTCTGATGCGCTTGCTGCGCGCCTGCCAATGCTATGAACATCAATATCAGCGGCAGGTGGCAGGTGGCAGGTAATAACCACAGGTTGGACCCATTTCGCCATCAATTGTTTTTCACCTTCATGGACGCTGGCGCACATTCAAGTTTGGGGAAAAAAGTTTTCTTTAAGATACAGCATGGGTCCCAGTGCGGACAAAGCCACCTCCGGTTAGATCGCAGTCTGCGGTGATCGCGTCATGCTGAAAGCGTTGGTAAGACATGATTATGGCCGCAGTTCGGAATATAATTATGAGCTTACATGGTCAACTGAAGAAAAAGTCTTGGTGTGCGGCGGATTCCTCCAGAAGCGAAATGTGTGATTTGGCAAAGAACTCGTCATTTTCCCATACTCGGGCTGTGTTATCAAGCGTGGTGGCCAAAGCGTGCGCGAGAACGAAGGACACCATCATTGTCGGTTCCGGTTGCGTGAGAGGTGCTGAGGATGCATTCGAGTGCATGCATGTGTGGGGGTGGGTCGATTGCTTGGCGTACCTGATACGTACACGATTCCTGCCTAACGGGGAGGCCAAAACGCCCGGGGTGCAGTTCGAAGGCGCATATTATCTAAATTAGGAGTCGACGTTGTCTCACGCGACCAACTTCTACCCTTAATCGAATGTTCCCGACGAGATGCGAGCGATCCTGTATTAGGCCTATACTTGGTGTTATATACGGATAAATTGGACCGTCGAGAGGGAATGCGTCGATAATCCTCTGCTGGGGTTCGAACCGTCCTTCAAATGGTGAATTGGAATAGTGCATGCCGTCCAAGACTAAATGGCCAACGCATTCCTTTCATCGTTAAAGACAAGCATGAGAGTTCAGGACACGGAATCGCACCTCAAATCGAAATGGTCTGGGTAAGTGCCTCCCAATCGCTTAGAGGAGAAGAAAACCTAAACATGGATGGGTTCCACAGCTATGCGTGCTACTGATCGCTTGGACGCTTGGATTTGGAACCCCATTCCCGCAGTTGGGGCTTTGGGCCGAGCAGAATCCCCAGGCCTGCCGGTAACCGTGCATGGATTTCCGCCTTGCTTTTGCCGATGAGTATCTGACTCCTTATAAAAAGCGGTGTGTGAATTGCGCGTCAGTGAACATATGAGGTCGCAAAATTAAATTGATCCACTCATCACAAGGCAACTGTCGAATGTCCCTAGGTCATTACTGTAAAGTGATCGCGTCTTTCCGTAATCTAGAAAGTGATGCTTTGGCGAGGACTTGACATAGAAACCGAGGAAAGAAACGGAATCTCTGCCTGGCAACAGAATGATTGGTATATCGGTCCCATAAAAGGTTATAACGTTATCTGAAGTCTATTCGGTGATCGGTTGACATCGTTGTGAAAAAATGGTGTCAGCGTGAGTGTCTGCTGTATTCAATACCTGCCAATGGAATAGTAGACATTAGGCAACTCCATATTTTAGTAAGGCGAGATTGGTTCCGCTATTCGATGTGGGACAAGCACGGGCCGTATCATATCTTGCAGGATCCTTATCTGTAGAGACCAGGCCAGGTACCCTTGTCAGTGGGTACGTCTGAGCCAGGGCAAAGACAAGTGTCAGCTCATCGCCGCGGAGAATAGCGGAGTGATACATCGGGATTGATGCCCGTTGATTGCGACCGGATGCTGAAACTGAAAAACTGACAGCGCGGGCGCGTAAGACTGTAGCCAATCGCGACACAACGAATATGCAACAAGTACCGGTGTGGTGCACTACTACAACGATCTGGAGAAACCGTTGGCTATATATTCAAGTCCACATCAACGCGGGTTCGGTTACCAGGACTAGTAGTGGAGGGCACACGTACTAACAGGCCAACGAACCCCTACACAGTCACTTCCCCACTTGAGTATGCGGCACCCCACGCAGTAGGATTTTCGGGTAAATGATTGCCTGCGAGATCTGTACAGTGGCCATACTCTTTCTGACCATGTACGCAGTAAGGCTATCAGTGACCACCTCCGCCGGAACAAAGGTGTATATTGATATAGAGAGATGAGTCGAGCGAGTGAGAAGTGCCCTGGATGCCAGTGATAAGGTCACGAATTCCTCGCGCGCGAGATGGGAAGAGAATCACCATCTTCACTTGGCATGAGGATGAATCCAGCCGAGTGCAGCTTCAGGGGGTTCCACCCACGGTAGGCTATATTTATGCCGATGGGGTGTGAATCAATCAGCTCGGCGGTTGACCTAGATCACAAGCGCTTCGCCAGGACACATCGAATACTTGATCTTCAACCACCAGCATGAAACTCCATGTTCAGGGAATGTTCGAGAAAGAACTCACTATCAAATATTCGGTGCGACATCGTGTCCGGGGTCAGGTGCATTAGCATAACACGTTGTCAGGATGGGAATTTTGACGCTTCGTATGGGAGAGACGTTACACCGTGAGTTGATAGTATCCCGTCCACAATGATACTGAGCCTGTATACTAACCTGACCTGTGGTTTATCCGGTGGATGTGGACTGGTGAATGGAATTATGATCATTTTTGCAGCTTCAAGCTGCGCCGTCGCGAGGCGACTCGGAACTGAGATGACCCCCGAGTCGCGGGCCCGGTCCGCAATATGGACTCGTCGTCCGGTAACGGTTATTGAAGGAGGGATATTGAGAAAAGAGACAGCTGAATTCAATTGCAAATCACGTCACTCCTGCCGTCGGTGGCGTGTTGAAGAGGGTGTCTATTACGGGCTGGAGACCTGGAACACGTACAGACTAAACAAGAAAGGTAAGATTAACGGCTCTTACACTAGCCGAAACAGGCCCCTTGGAGATCGTATGACAATTGACATTTCTTCCTGATGGTTTACCAGCAACCAGCATTGGACCGTGAAGCTCAATATCCTTAATTTTTCCCCCCTCTGTTCTCACTGCCCTCATCGATGTCGACGGTGGAACTAGCGACCAGTACGCCTGGGTCCACCATCGAGCCCCTCGACGAGCATAGCAGCGCCGTACGGTTTGAGACTCAATGTGTTGTCATCCCGGATCTTGCGCACCGTTCGAGGCGGCCAAGAGTTGTCACAAAGTCGTATGCGCTCCCGCTGTGGAAGAGACGGACGTCGTCCGCGGGTCCTTCTACTTCTGCACCACCCGAAGACACCTCTTTTGAAGAGAATCAGTCACACCTCGTCCTGCGAGTTCCCCTTCCATCGTACGTCTCTTGACTTGTAGATACCATTCGTGCACCTGACTTTGCTCCAGCTTTTCGCTCAAACCTCGTTTGATGGCTCGCTCTGTTGATGACACGCCTCTCCACCCTTGTCTCGTACATCGTCCTCAGCCCCCCGGCCCCTCTTGTCCCAGCACTTCTTCGCTGACTCGACATGCCCGCACCCCACGGAAACCCTCTCCTTCCCTGTCTCACTCAGACCTAGTCACGGTGCCCCTGCGTCCGTGTTGTGCAGCATGCCAGTCCGTTACTGAGGCTGCTCTGACCGATGGTGACGCGTGGCCAGAGCATTTTTCGCGCGCTGCCTCAAGGCGCCGTAGCCTGAGTGCAGATGGTGGTCCCCGTACTATTACCGTTGCAGGAAGTGCCGCTTCTGCCTCCTACGGCGATCTCGGGGTCTCCATCAGTGTGGATGAGATAGACAAACGTCGGCGTTTCAGCGACACTGGACCCTTGACAACCACCCCGCAGACGCTGTGGTCCAATGATGCGAAAGCAAAGGAAGCATGCAGGGTGCCGTTGACCTTCCGTCGTACGTTTGCATACAATTCGTCTGTGGCCGATGCTCGCTCTCCGCCTTCACCCACTCGTATAACACCTGCTACACTGGGCATTCCAGAAGAGGATGATGACGAAGACGAGAACGAGTTGTTTCCCCTCCCATCTCCAAAGCGAACCCCTACGGCGTCGCCAGCGCCGAGTCCCGCGGGATCCCTGTCTTCCCTCACGGTCACTCACGCCAATCAAGGTTCCGTGACCAGTCCCACGCCTTCGACCTGTTCAGGGGACTCTGCTGGCTTGCACCCAAGCAAGCAGCACCTTCTCGCGCCGCCACCTTGTTCATCATCCTCGTCTCTTAGTCTGCACAAACAGTCCGAGTCGACGACGGACTTGACCTTGTCCGAGGATCCACCCCGTGCGGCGTCACCTCGTCTCTTGTCCACACTGCCTTCCCTCTCTGGCCGCGTTCGTTCCCGGTTGCCTTCGCCTCGCATTTCGTTCATGCCACCTACCCCAACAGACACGTTATCCTCTGCCACAGACAGTACCCCAACCCGATCACACGAGCCCGTACCCGAACCTACACACAGCACAATACCCTCGTCTCCCAGCTCTTCGCGGCCATCCATCTCCCCCTATAATTCGCCGACGCACATACGTTTTCCATGGCGATCCAGACGATCTGTATCGGCAGATATCATCTCCCCCACGCCCTCGTCGTCCACAATCTCGTTCTCACCCTCGACCTCGCCCACTCTGTCCACTTCCTCGAATACGAAGAAGTCGTTTTCGATATCGGGTTCACGGCATATCATCGCGGACGCGATACGTGGTGTCGGGGCGATGGGGTCTGCTGGTATAGGGCCCAGGATGTGACCGCGGTGCCGACGTCGGTCGATCGACTCTAACTCATCTGGAATTCTATGATTCAATATTCCCACCTTCAGTGCCAAGTTCATTCAGCCACGAGCCACACTTGACACCGTTTTATCGCAATCTGTCGAACGTGTACTGGACACCAATGTGCGCACTCTATCGGTTACCCTAACTTGCTAGTGCTCAGTGCTCATCCATTACATATTCATACATGACATTCATTTCGTCCATATGCTATACGTACGTACCTGAATTTAGTGTACCCATAACCCCAGTACACTTCTACGACTGACCTTTATACTTTACGATTTAATGTAATGACGCTTCGTTTCTAATTTCGCGATCAGAACCGACCCGAAGGTCATGCCGGCAACATGCAACGCAGTGAACCGGCGACAAGTTCATTCAGAGGGCCACGGATCATCACGCTCACGAGCCCTCGGAGTACGGTCAAGTCATCGAAAACGTCATCGTCGCTAGTGCGTATTGCCCGGAATACTGACAGCTGAGGGGCCAAGCTATCATTGCCAGCGCCGTGTGAAAATTATGTCTTTGGCCCACCATATCTCCTCCATGCCCACCCGGAATTTGATGGAAACGATACCATTCGACTCGGATGAGCCAGGAGAACATGTATCGCCAGCGTGGGACAATGGGACGCGGAGACAGGGGGGGAGTAATACTTCTTCGTTTAGAGTGTTTGCTGCACACGAGCAAAACGTGTTGCTGTGCCTATTGTCGACGGCGACGACGCCGGCGGGACGATACTAATCGCATGGGAGCTCAGATGAATGACCTTGGGGTCAATGGCGAAATGTGCCATGAACGTGAGGGCGTCTGTGTACTATTTGTCTGGTTCGTGTCGATGAATGCTAAAACTAAGGAGGGGTCGCGACAACAGATCCAACAAGGCGCACAGGACTATGAATTCTTGGGCAGTTTAATCTGGAACGTACCTGGAATGGGTGTGGAGTGAGATGTCCGAGCGATGTTGAGTAGAACTCTAATAACATACAATGAGGTAATGAGGTGACTTCTGTGGTCACGGTTCCATGAAGTCCGATGCGAGCGAGAGCACCGCGGATGAGCCCTGCCGGAAGGGCGACATACTTTGGGCGGAAGATGTCAGTGAAAGAAGACAGTCGGAGGTGGTGCAGAATACATACTATTCTAGCACGTTTTAGAGCTTCAGAACGACCTTGCCATGAAGATGCGCGCGCGATAGGCTTGAAGGTGTTGTCTTGTAGCACAAACACACCCTGAACACCGAGTTTATTAGCAGTGAGATACAGAGAGAGTAGACAGGGGACGGACGCGGTGGTTCGTGCGGAGGTTGTCTACTTGCTTGTCCCAACAGGATACCCAGAGCTCCTTGCAGACGAACTTGATCGCATCGAGAGAGTCACCAAACAAGGGTCTGTCACGACATAACCTAAACGGAACA
Organism: Boletus rufocinnamomeus; assembly: GCA_038092675.1. Lineage (NCBI taxonomy): Eukaryota > Fungi > Basidiomycota > Agaricomycetes > Boletales > Boletaceae > Boletus > Boletus rufocinnamomeus. The sequence continues at coordinate 26,119 of JBBPQV010000169.1, forward strand.
TCGAGTCGAATAAAAGACAATCCGAGGGGGGAAAAGTCGCACCTTTCCACAAAATTTCCACCCACATGGAGCCCGATGGCTTCCAAGCGGGTCCGTACGCCTTCGTCTTCCTCATCGTCTGCGGATATGGCTTGTGTGCGTGAGGTCATGCTCCCAACGCTATCGCGGTGAGATTGCTGGGGTTTCGTAGCAGGTGGAGGTGGAGGTGGGGGGAGCAGGCCTGCGTCCGCCATATCCTGCTCGATCTTTTTGGCGCGTGCGGCTGCTACGGCGGAGGACGCGCGGAGAGCGTTGACGGCCTCGATGAGGAGATAGTCCATTGCTGCGGCATCTACGAGACGGACGGGCGGGTCAGCGAGGAGGGCAAGTGGCGATAGGGAAGCAGGTGAGTGCAAGGAGGGTCGGGATGTCATACTAGGGTGAAATAGATCTAGAGTGTAAACAAGACGGGAAGTAGCTCGTAGCACAGCATGTAAATGACTATCTATAATTACTCATCCCCGCTATCAGCATGTACAGTCTATATCGAACGCTCAAACTCGTCACGATGGTTGAAGCTCGAAAAGCCATTATTATTGCTTGTTGCATGAAGACCTACACACTGCAATTCTCAAACTCGGACTTGTACCGGCATAACACCAAGCCTTGGCCCCGGTTACAGTGATGAGTACACTCGAATTTATCGGAATGCCTTGGCACTGGAAAAGGATGAAGGCAACGGGAGGCAATAGAGAAATACTTTCCTTTGAGTCGGGATATCCTGCGATGGGATGACTGGAGGTAGACCGAAGTCAGGGCCGTAGGAATTGGAGCAATGCAAGTGAGCCCTCCTCAGAGACTCACCAGTACGATGATGACATCGATACATAATGAACAAGGACGACGAATCTTGCATCAAGCCCGAGTTTGCAAAACTCTTTCACGGGCTTCTCGTCATTGGCAGGAGTGGAGACTTTGTAAGGATTGGATGTCGTTGGTGCCAGCTGTGTCAATAAAGAAGACTGTGCTTTCCTTGATTACTATCCTCAGGCCGTGAACTAGCTTGCTCTTTGGAATTATGACAGAAAAATGTGTTCGTAGCCGGGTGGTCCCATATGAAGCATGCCAGTGTTCTGTTGTCGGGATGTTTCGGTAGACCTGAATGGCTTTGGTTACGCTGTGCATGACAGCAATAAAAGCGCACCGGGATCACGTCGAGGCCATATCAAGATGTTGACAGCGGGACAGGGGCGGCAAGGGAACTTGGCACGTGACCCATCACACCGGCCACCGACTCGTCTGACGTCGAGCTCAGCCCGAGCGACGATCTCCATCGCATGAACCATCACCGCCCTCGCCCTCGCCGCCATAGTTGTCGTCGTTGAGTGGTACATCCGCAAACATGTCTGGGATTATGGGCTTCTTTAACTCCAAATTCCCCCCGACCATGAACCCCCGCGACCGTCCATCAGATCCTTTATCTCGTCTCCGCTTTGCTCTCGAAACAATGCCTGGCTCGCGCAAATACGTCTTCACGCCCGCAACTCGCGCAGAGATCCTCTCAGAGCTTTACGACGCTTTCTGGGGACCGTACGCCCATCTCTTCCTTCCGCTCTCCAACTCCAGTCTCCCCATGCACGCCACTCTCGGTCAAGTTCAAGCAGAACTTGGCTTTGCAGGCGCGGGATTAGAAGACCCTGTGGTCCCAGGCCGTCCTTGTGGTCACATATTCACCAAAGGAGAGAGCTGTTTCCGCTGCAAGTGAGCACCACTCCCACATTCTCTCCTCTCACCCCTCACCCTTCCCCTTCAGAGACTGTGCGCTCGACGAAAGCTGTGTTCTGTGCAGCCGTTGCTTTCGAACCAGCTCTCACAAGGATCACAACGTCAGCTTCTTCATCGCACAACAATCTGGCGGTTGCTGCGACTGCGGTGATGCCGAGGCCTGGCGTCACAACATCCAATGCCCCTTCCACCCTCTCCTCCACGATGCCGATCGCGTCTTCGATTCCTCCGTCCACGCACCCGACACAACCCCAAGAGTACTTCCGAGGTCCATCTCCGACGTAGACATCCCTCCCGTCCCTCATTATCCTTTCCGCGCTGCATTCCCTCCAGAACTCAGGGACAACATGGGCCGTACGATCGCTTATGCCCTTGATTTTCTTCTCGATACCCTTGACTGCTCGCCAGATGATCCAAGTGTGCCTTCCAATGAAGCCGACCTTCGGCTTCAGCCCACCGCGGATCCCATGCAGAAAGACCAGTACTCCGTCATCATTTGGAACGACGACAAACACTCGTTCGACGAAGTCATTCAGCTCATCTGCGACACAACAAACCGTGATCGCAAAGAAGCGACTGCAATGGCACATGCCATCGACGAACACGGTCGTGAGATCATCGACATGAACACCAATGTCCCTCGTCTCCTGGAGATAGCCCAGGTCATCTCCAAAATCGAGATCGGTGTCACCATTCGGCGGGCATATGATACTTTCAGAGAGCAGGTCGTCGTGGTCATCATCGAATGGCTGCTTGACCTCACCCGCAGTAGACTCGGAACAGATACGCTCATCATCCGTGAGGTCATCGCAGCGCAATTGCTCTCACCTAGACGTCGCGAAAGCAACATTTACGGTTCTGCTTCCCACGTTCCCGACCTCTCCAGCGACATTCCCGATCCATGTAGGATCGACTGGATGTTTTTATATCATGCCCGACTCTGGAAGAGACCGCGTATCAGCTTGAAGGAGATATACGCATCTGTCCTCATACTATCACACCCTCACAAACTCGCCATAGGTTTGCCATTTCCCTAACGAAACATTCCTAACAACTGAGATCACTCACAGGGAGTCATTTCGCGGCCGTATATCCGCGCGTCGTGGACGCCTATCTCCTTGTCGATAGAGAGGCGGAAACATCCATTAAATATTTTGCCCTCCAGCTCTTTACTGTCCCATCTGTCGCAAGTCATATCGTGCAGTGCCACGATCTTGTCACACGTTTACTCGACATCATCATCAACTTCTTCACGAACCATATTGTCGATAAACGTATTCTCAACGCTCCGGCAAACGCTTCCGAGGTCACAGAACTGGATGTAGACAGTTTCCCGTTCAAGTCCAAGCGTTTCATGCCGATCTTCAGTGACCTTCGGTACCTCTGCCACAACGAACCCGTCCAACAACTCATCGCCAGGAATCCTTCTTTCATTCGCAAGTTTGCCAAAGTGTGCCAACTGTTCATGTGCATCCATCCGAATAAACGTGCGGCCACGAATCATGTCGAATACGAGACGGACGCTTGGATAAGCGTCTTCAACGTCACGCTTTCTCTCTCTCGCGTCATCAAGGTGTACGGAGAGGCCTTCAGTTGGTCGACGCCCTCGCAGCTCATCAGCGCGATCTCGATAGTCATAAGGGATATTCTTTCAGTATGCACGTTGGCAAACGACAAGCTCGACAAGAACAAGTTCTCAAAGCCAGCATACCACGACGTTCTCTTTGGAGATGTCGAGTATACGATCGTGGAATTTGATGTCCTAGAAGGCTGGGTCAGCTTCCACCACTCGTTGCACTGGCTTTTGGCGGAGTTATTGAAGAACGTCGACATTCTTTCCGAAGAGTCGCTGAGTCGAGTGGGCGTTGCGAGCGTGCGGGACTTGTTCATACGAATTGCGACAGAGGATGATATTCTCACACTGATCGATTTCCCCTTGCGAGGTAAGCTTCACGATTCTTTCGTTCCAGTCAGGTGTTTAGTTTGGTCTTGTAGTGCTTGCGATGGTCGCCCAGATCCGCTCTGGATTGTGGGTCCGCAACGGTTTCCCGATACGCGGTCAATTGTTGCATTACCGCGATTTCATGCTTCGCGAGCTGTGCTATGACCAAGATCTGTTCATCCTCCAAACATCCCTTATCATCCTCGACCCAAACACGGTCATCGTGAGTATCCTTGACCGCTTCAAGCTTCTCCAATTTTTCCGCGGGGCAGTGATCCATCCGACCTACGAGGGCCCTCAGCTGTCCAGTATGGTCGAGGAAGTATTGTATGTTATTATCACTCTCTTGACTGAGAAGGGTAGTCCGACCAAGATGCCCCTTCCGGTTGCCGTTCGGCGCGAGATCATCCATGCACTTGCAGCTGGACCGTGCTCTTACACCGACCTCGTGAAACGTGTTGCCGAGCGCATGGCAGACGACGTCTGTTTCGAACACGTCCTCAGACAAGTCGCCAACTTTAGAGCGCCGGAGGGAACTGCCGATACGGGTACCTACGAACTCAAGGACGCACTGTACGACGAGGTCAACCCGTTTTATTACCACTATGCTCGAAACAGACGTGAAGAAGTCGAGGCGGTACTCAAGACGCGGTTGAGGAAGAACACAGGCGAGGTAGACCCTGTGATCGTGCCGAAACCGATCAGCATCGAGATGGGTCCTTTCTCGATCTTACCGTCCCTCTTGGAATCGGAGGTGCTTCTCCAAGTGATGTTTTACGCGATTCACAACATTCTCTTGTTGACGGAAGCGGCGGGGACGACACCACCGTCCGCGGAGGCGATTCTCGATCAGGGATTCTACCTTGTCATGATCGCGCTCGTGGAGCGTGCATCGGTGTTTAGCCATCTGTCTGCGCTCAAGGTTTTCGAGGACGGCAAGAATTTGATCGATATCATTTGTTCGATGGAACATGCGGAACACTTCAAGCCCTACACGGCTCGCGTGGGATGGATTTTAGGGGAAATGTCCAAGTTTGTGCCGGAGGAGGTGCAAGCGCGTCGCAGGGTTGTCACGGTCGTGGAATCTGGCGCAGACACGGAGACGCTCAAGAAACGCGCGGCAAAGGCTCGTCAGGAGGCAATCATGGCTCAGATGAAGGCGCAACAAGCGAGTTTTGCGATCAACTTTGAGGACGTGGGCGACGAGGAAGACGAAGACATGGAGCAGACGCTAGAAGAGCTGGTGCAATATGGTTCGTGTATCGTGTGTCAGGAGGATCTCAACGACTCGAAGCCGTGGGGTACGCTTGGGCTCGTCCAGCCCAGCCGTCTACTCCGGAAACATCCCGATAGCCATAGCGCGTATCTCAACGAGCTGATGGGGATGCGGCCCTCACTCGATCGCAGTTCCCATCGTCCACCACCGTCGACTTTCCCCTCTGTGGACGTGAACCACTACGAGGACGTCACCCAGTTCGCGCCCAACTTTGATGGTTTCCCGGCACAACATACCCGCTTTGGGTTACACGCGTCCATGTGTGGCCACATGATGCACATGGAGTGTTTCCAAGTCTACAACACGTCCGTTCGTCAACGGCATCGTTCACATGCAACACGAAACCATCCAGAGAACATTCTTCGCAAGGAATACATTTGTCCGTTATGCAAGAGCCTAGGTAACATTATTCTCCCTATCTCTCGGTCATCGACACTCCCTGCTACAACCGTCCCGTTCCCCGACTGGATCCGCGCGGTGGGGATATCGATCCTCAAGTCCAAACCTGATACGGTGATGGATTCATTGCAGTTCCGGAATGGCACGGGCGAGTTCGTCTTTTGGAGCGCGCAGGACCCCAACTATGCTGCGCAAATTCGGCGCGGGGAGAACGCCGAGACGCTCAAGATGTTGGAAAGTGTGATGAACGTGGCTAAAACCGTCTCGCAGCAGACACGTCATTTACGAGAGAGACCGGAGCCCGATCCGGGCGAGAGGGGTCCAGGGATTTATTTACCAGAGGAGCTCATCGGGTACACAATCGCCTCGATCGAGGTGGCGACACGCGGGACGGGTATCAGCTCGACCGGGAACGTCGCGGATGGCTTGACGGAGACCCAAGTGCGGATGGTTCGGTCTCTGCTCGGATGTATGGCCACCTTGGCGAAGATAGAGCTTGAAGGACGACCAGACGGAGGGAAGGAGGGTATCAAACAGGCCATTATCAAACGCCTACTCCCGGAGTGGAGCAGGACATCTCTCACGTCGTATTCGTATCCCTTGCTCCTTCGTGATCCATTTACGGTTCTCGTCGAGACGGCTGCAGTTGCCCCAGAGATGCTCCAGCACGTCCTCGTGCTGTGTTACTATGCGTGCCTGGCACGCACCGTCATCGGAATGGTCTATGTCTTGAACAAGGCGCGGTCTTGCAATTCCATTCAAGTCGTGTCGCGAAGCCATGCAGATCTATTCGGCGACGTGCGGATGTTCTTCATGTCTGTCGTCCGTCATTCGCCTGTGTTTGAACACACCGCGACGCTTGTGTTCGAGATGTTTGGCGAAGCTCGGATCGAAAAGTTGTTGTATGCATTCACGCTGCCTTTCCTCCGACGCGCGGCCATTCTCTGCCGTTCCGTCCTTCCGAATGCGTTCGCGACACCGTCGTCGGGTGCTGGTCCAGATGATAACGAATACCGGCGTCTCCTCACGTTGCTGCACATTCCCCCGCTATCGGATCTACCCAACCAAGACACGCTCCAAAACGCGCTCTCGGGTTGGTGTGCACACTACGGCCATTCCCATGCGGCATCGCAGCTGAACTGTGGCGTCGTTCTGGACTATCCTGCTATCTACCGCCTCGCACGACTTCCGATCGTGCTCGACAATTTGTTCAACGAGAGGGACAAAGTGATGCGTTGTGCGCGGTGCAATACCGTACCGACCGATGCGGCTATTTGTCTGATATGCGGTACGACCTGTTGTATGCTCAGTCATTGTTGCATGGACATTGACTCGAACGGGCGAGGGGAATGTAACATGCACACACGAGAGTATGTCGAACCTCCATCCATTTGCGCTTTGGATGATGGCTGACACTGACGCGGCGGTTTAAGGTGTGGCGGCGCGATAGGGTTGTATTTCGTCGTCAAGCGATGTTCGTTGCTTTACCTTTACGCCAACAATGGGTCGTTTGCGCAGTCGCCTTTCCTGGACGTACACGGAGAAGTCGATATATCGATGAGGTACGTTCGCTTGCCCGTTTTCGGTCGCACGCGTTTGGATGCTTACAGCGAACGTTTGTGTTTTTATAGACGGGGGCGGCGACAGTATATCCATAATCCGCGATGGGAGGAAATACGGAAGACGTGGCTCAACCACGGTATTCCGACGGCCGTCGCGCGCAAGCTGGAGAGCACAGTCGACAATGGTGGATGGGAGATGTTGTGAACAATATGGTGATCCGTTACTGTCCGAATCCGTGTATCTGTCAAAAGAACACTGCCATTTTTGTTTGCATTTGTGTATTACAATCACATATTCATGTACTTAACAGACGTAGCGCTTAGATTGAAATAGAGCTTCGTCGAATGGAAAGAAGGGGAGGAGTCAAGCTGCGTGACTGTTTAGGATGGCGCCCTTGAGTCTGGTGACAGTTCTCTCTAGCCCGAGTACGTCGATTGTTTCAGGGACGGTCGGACCAGTCTGAGGTAAGGAACCAGGGTGAGGAAGGGGGTGGAGAGCTATGAACAGAAAAAGACTGACCTTCATCGCGGTCAAAGCGTGCCGAAGCGCCGTCATAAAAAGTTTTTGCTTGAGCCCGGTCACATCGCAAGCGGCGTGAAGGAGAGAGGAGAGGTCGGAAACGCTGGGCGTGTCTGGCTCGGCCTCGAGGCGAGGGATGGTGACCTCTAGAGCACGACCTGCATGCATGCAGACGAAAAAGTGAAGTAAAGGATACACGGGTGAGTTTGGTCGAGGGGATGGGAGATGGGTGGTACTCACGATAATCGTCACTCGATATCGACCTGCTCATGAACTGCGCTTCGGGCGTCGAATAATTTGGATCGACGAAAAAGTAGGGAGCCAAGCTGGGCACGTCCTGTATGTTGGTTATCCGTCCCTGGTCATGGATAGGGTCAGCTGGGTCTCGAGGAAAGCCAGGTAGATTTTCACCTGCAATACGTGGATGACCTTGGCAATGTATTCTGGGGTCGTGTATTGGCTGTCGAGAGACGTCAAGCAAACGTAGCGCTTTGCACCATCTTGTACGACCTACCTGGCTGGAAAAGAGGCGCGTACGAGATCATGTATCCTGTGTGCATGATACAACGTTCCTTGGTCGTTCTTCCAGCTCCGCATGAGATGGTGTTTATTGAGGTATTCGAGTTTGGCGGGCTCCAGAACTTGTCGACGGTGCGTCAAGGACGCG
>JBBPQV010000170.1:0-34071 GCA_038092675.1 Boletus rufocinnamomeus
ACGGAAGCGACACCGTACGTACCACCTTCGACGAAAACGCCGCGAATACCTGTGGAAAGACAGACGAAAGTAGCCATGTCGAACCGGGATTGCAGAAGTGGCTCCACAATAAACCCCCACAACCTCCTCGTGAGCCCACTTGTTCCTGACCTCCCATTTCGCGACCAATCCCGCCCAGGCGGCCATGAAGCCAATGAAAACTGGACCGATCGCGATCCCAACGAGGGTCAGTTGCCAACCCCACACCCACCATGGCTACAACGGCCAAGAATTGGCCCACGACGACAGACACGAGCGTCCGCGCTTCATCAGCGCCTTTGATAAGGGCTTGTGCAAGTGCGGAATGTGCAGGAGAGTCGAGTCATGCTTTTTCCTGCGCGAGCACGCGGGGGTAGGCGGTGTCACGCAAACGGGTGACCCAGCGGATGGTCGATGTTTTCATGAGGAAACATTTGAAATCCATGACTAGACCATCAGCAGCTGCGATGCCGAGGACGAGGGCGCCATAGAGTTGATAGTGGCGGCGCCAGGGCTGACGGAGACCTCAAACATCAGATGAAGCAGGAAGGAGAAGATGGGTGTCGTAGCACCGCTCAGTAAGCACGCGGTGAGACCGATTAAATGAAGATGTCAGGCAGGAATCGTCAGGTACACAAGATGCAGCATCGCTATCCAGGTGCAGGAAGGGATTCCGAGGTTGGAGTCGGATCGGATTAGGATGCTTGAGAAGGGAAGGCAACTTGCACGGCGTCGGGTGCCCTCCTTGCACGCTTCTCGCGCCCTCTAGCAGTCTGTTTCGCGCTCCGTTTCAGATTGACTTTCTCGCTTTCGAACTCTTCATCGTCACGGTCTCCAACCATTGGTTGGGGTGGAGTAGCCGAAGCGAATGGAGAAGATGAAGAAGTGAATGAAGGCGTGGTGGGCATGAACTGCAAACTTGTCCGACGACCATCGTAGACACGTGGTGGGAAGGAGGGCGGAGTGACTACGATTGACATGCTCGAAGGTCTCCTAGGTCTCTCAAAAGCGCCGCCTTCGAACTCGGCCGCGTGATTCGGAACAGAGTGGGTAGTAGGGAGGGAGGGGGGAATTTCATTTTGGACATTGCCATTCGTCTCTTCGTCAACTCGGCAACGACGTTGAAAAGCCATCCTGCGATCGCCATCATGACGGGGCGGACACCACGTAGAGTCGGGGCGAGGTTGTAGCGCTCGTCCTTTGCTTGTCGCGTGTCCCGTGCTTCTTTATCTTGGGGGGCGAGGACCTCTGTGCCGGAGGAGCCACCTTGCCACAACACTATGTGCCACTTCTCATCAACCTTGTTCAAATTCGCGCAGAATCCTTGCTCAGCAACGCAGCCCTCGTGCATGACGTACACGAAGCCGTCCGCGTCAATACTCGTGAGATCGTGAATGATGATAATCGTTGTTTTCTTAACGCGTCAACGCCACGCTCGGATCGCTGCGGTCGTGAGATCATGGCGCGTCGGAGGGTCCAACGCCAACGTCGACACATCTATATGCGCATACATTATGAGCAAGTGATCGTCCAGAGTGAATAGATGGAAACCCACCACGAATGAGGACCTCAGAATCCCGTATCCTCGCTCTTGCGAGTGCCAATCATTGCCTCGTACCGCCCAACAAACAACACCTTCAGCATCGCTATTCTCTCCACTCCCAGCCAGGACGGTCCCGTACCATCCCTCCAACATCCCAAGTCGACACACCCCCTCGACCTCCGCACAAGTCATGACGCGCCTCCCACTTTCGACGCGAGGGAAACGTTGCAGCGGACAGAGCCTTTGAAAACCTGCACGCCAGCGCCAGCTAAACCTTGCATGACGCCTGCGACGTGTCTCCGGACCCAAGCAACATCGAGATATCGCAAAGCTTGCTCGTCAAGGAGCACCTCGCCCTTGCCGAGGGCTGGAGTATAATAGTCGAGTAGAATAGATCAGATTCTTGATTTACCGGATCCAGAAGGACTGACGACCAATGTTATTTCACGGAAAGGAACCGGATTGCAAGACACGCACGGTTGGGTATGTAGAGTAGGAAAATAAAAGGCAAGCCAGGTTGGTGAGCGACGAGCGTGACATCACCCGCGGAACTACGTGGCGTAATCCGGCTAAGAGGTTGCGCCTCCCGGTGTTTGGCGATGACTGCGGGGACTTGTTGAGAGGCAGAGATCACTGCGGCTGCGTGTTCTGCTACTGCCTTGTCTTTGGCCAGTACGACCAAAAGTAGGACCATGACATCTGCTGAGGTCACTGGTCGTGATCAACATGCCCAAAAGATACTCATAAACATCACCGGGCTGATTCTTGCCCCAGGCATGGCCATTGTGACAAACTGAGTTGTACTGGCTGTGACACCCCAGACGGCACCAAGTGATTCAACGGCAACCGCCACACGTGCAAGAAGAGTGGGTTCATAGTATCCCGAGTCCAAGCCAACGACGGAGTTGGCGGTAGTGTATTTGAGTCGACTGCCTCTAAAGATTACACCGTCGTGTGACAACTGAAAAAAAAACTCTCCTCCGACCGAAAGATCTGATCATGAAAATGAAAATCCAGGCTTAGTGCTACATAGCATGCACATAATACACGTTGGCTCGCTCACAGACGAATCTCACTCCCAACTGACAAACCCCCCCTCGCCCTCTCCCTCGCCCCGTCAAACACCCAACCCCACCAATAACTACGATCCACAGCACCTTCGCGACTTCCCACAGACGAGCCCTCCAGAGCGATGAAATGAAAGTACAGCCTGAGTTCCACAAAGACGTCCACCAACGCCGGTACGTCCGCCGCTTGAATGACCGAGTCACTCGGGATGATCAGGAGCGGACTTGATGGGACGAGCCCCTTGTCGAGTGCGTGCGGTAACGTGGTGAAGCTCGGCGTGTGGAGAGCGATGCAGAGCAACGTGAGCGACGGACGCTTCTCCAAGAGCTGTAATAGTCCTCGTAGCGTGATCCCACCCGTCGTTCTCCAACCCCACCTTGGGTTTACGTAGAGAACTTGTAGGTGTGGCCATGCGGATACCAACGTGAGCACGTCGTCGTCAGTTAGGGCCACAGACCACTTGATATCCACACGCATTTGGCGGAGGTTGACAAAGTCCATGCATGGGCGAAGATCTTCCACGGTAAGTTGATCATCGGACTCGCCGTCAGGAGTATTGAATAGTGGAAATCTGAGAGACTTGACGTTGAAGAACATGAAATTGATGAGGGAATCCGGTGAGCATACATCTCGAACTGTCGTCATGTATGATCTGAAAGCCTCCTTCGATGGGCGTCGGAGACAAACGACGGTGAGATTCTGGAGCACTGGAAGTCGGGTACAAGAGAGTAGACCCGTGACTGGCTCCAGTGACTCGGATGTGGTCTCCAGGTGTATCAACCTCGGGAAGACAGACATCGAGCCAGAAGAAGGGATCCAATCGGTCACACCAGGGATTAACGTGAACGACAGGTACACCAAGCCAGATATGTCGGAGAGACATGAGATCATGTCTGGATCCACGACGACACCGTGAAAATCCAATGTGCAAAGGTTTGCCCAGCGAGATATGCGACTGGAGATGACCTCGTGGAAGATGTGATAATGAAATATATGAATTCGAAACCGGTATATCTTTGGGCAGACATCTCCGACGGCATCGAGAAAGTCCTGTAACACAGGTACGTGTTTGTGTGTGAAATGAAGGTCGAGTGCAGTCAAAGACGGTACGGCGACGTGCGCCACAGGGACCAGCGCCACTCCTTGCCAGTAAAGGGAGCGGAGGTTTGGAAAGAGTGGATCGGCGACAGGAGGGTTACAGACTGCTATGAAGTTGTCGTTGTCGAGCCACCCTTGGATGTTCGAATAGCCATTTATGTGCCAGATACGACGGGTGTAACTCCGGAGGATACCCCACTCTGTCTCGTTGAGGTGTCTCTTGTATGAATAGCACTGCGAAGTAAGAGTCACCATTCGCGACGATTAAGGCGCAACATGAACCAGTACATACTGGACCGATAGATCGACAAGCGTCAGGAAGACACCGCACCAGAGGAGAAAGGTCGACCAATTCTGACCAAAGTACATCCAATGCCGGCTCTTTGAATGTGTGGCATGTTTGGGCAAGCACGGCCAGATCTGTGGTAAAGCTGCGCCTGTTAGACATCCAATGCGATTCGGCGGGGCAACAGTGTCCAAAAATATTGAGGAGGATCTCTTCGATATAGAGTACGCGGTGCATGAGTGCGGTGCGGGTGATGATTGATCTTGTTCAGGTTCAAGTGGGTTCTGGCAGAGTTGAACGCCGGTTAAAAGGCTCGGCTTTTCACCTTGAAAGCACTTTTCTGGAGACAACAGCTACATGCTGTACGACAGTCGAACTTGAAAGGGATTCCGTCAGCAGTGACAACCGACGTAATGGATCGAAGATACAAACAATACCTGCAAACAGAATAGTGTAAGTTCAAACTTCAAGTGTTTGAAAGTTAATCACTGTCTGGAAATATTTAGCTAGGCGTGACGCGTCCAATCAAGCTTGGGCTGGAGTATTCTGAAACATTTGCATACATCGCAAGTATAACAAGATGTTTCGGGCAGACACAGCATCCCAGGTTCGTACAAGTGCCCTGCCAAAAAGAGACAATTGTGAACAAAATAGTGCTCCAATTTAAAGAATTAATTAGTACAAAACAACAGACCCAGAGTCAGTGACTATAACAAAAAGACATACGTATAGTACCTGTAACCGAGAACGGAAAAGAAAAAAACAAAGCGAGATAATACGACACTTGTATATGCGCGACCGTCGCAGTGGTGACGAGATAGGTAGGTAAAAAAAAAAAAAGAAAAAGTACGAACGCGCACGCCATCTACAAAGGCGAATCGCATGGGGCAGGTATGTACTACACATCAACAATAATACGGACTGTCTGAGAACGTACCAGACGCGAAAAGAACGGGAGAGATGATGATCATGAGTATATAGACAGATGAGTGTATGGTGCGTTGTGTGGATGAGGATGGTAGCCCATCCTTGTCGGAGGAGTATGAGATAATTTGCAGGTGGTGCGGTCATCTGGGAGAGCGAGGTGAGGGCAACGCAGCGTTAATCTTGTCTACCCACTGCGACGCGAAAACACTCGATTCAGCAGCATATGTCTGCGATTTCGTCGACTGCGATGCGTTAGCACTCGGAAAACGTCGCTGCACGAAGAAGTAAAGACGCACCGTTAGGACGACAAACTCTCGCTCACTCTTCCTTTCTGCACTTTCGACGATCGACTTGGCCTCTTTCTCCCTTTCCTTGTCCCTCTCCTTGAGTTTCTCTGTACCCGGGCTCACGTTAAGTCCTTTCCCCAAACTCAGCTCTGACTTCAAACCGACACCTCCTTCTGCTCTCAGCTTGACACACAGTAGCCGGCGTGTCGTCAGCAACAGTTGCCTCGTCTTTGGTCGGATAGGCGACACGCTAAGTGGAAGCCTCAGCTTGCTCCCTCGCCGTTTTGGGGAGCGGGCCTCGACTCGAGTGCTAAAGAGAATAGTTTCTCCAGGAAGAAGTAACGACAAACTAATTTGACGGAACAGCGTCAGTTTGTTGCATCAAGGATTGTGAAAAGACAATGGAGCTTACAAGTCTACGTCACGCAGTCGCCCGTTACCTTGTACTGGCGTCAACGCTCTATTACGCCCCCTTTCGAGCTCAAGAGCGGCAATCGCGGCAACGACGCTCGACTTGTCAGCCAAGCTACCGTCCGAAGAACTGGTACCCGATCCCGGTGGGTTGCCGTTGTGTGGAGTTGAAGGAATTGGTATTGGAATCGATGTCGAGGACAACGTTGAGGTTTGGGGTATAGTGGTATACAAGGGTAATTCCTTGTCTGCCTCCTTGGCTACCTCGGCTACGTCGTCGGTACCGTTCGCATTCGCGTTCTCCGGACTTGAACTCGATTCAATGTGAGCGCCGTTTGTGGTCGTGAGGGTATAATCTGGGAGTTCCCCCATGGGTCCGACTTCCTCCACGATGCGCGACGCGCGTTTGAACATGTCCCTGAGCCTGTACCTCTCGAATTCGGCACCGTGGGCGTCCTCTGCCCAGCCTATCCCGTCGTCGTCGACAGGTGGATGACCCTCGTGCGCCACATCCACTCGGCTGCGGTTCATCATGGTGCCCTCTGTCTCGCTTGCGTCGACATCGTCCCCCATGCCAACAAGCGCATCCCAATTCGCACCGACATCATTCCATCGTGTGTCCTCCCCATCCACGTCCAATAGACCAGTTCGGTTGGGCGGCTCTTTCCTTACAAGGCCGGGTTCGAGCGGAGGTGGTGGGTCTGTCCAGAGGGCATTCCAGTTGACGGAAGCGAGGAAGGGATGGGCACGAATAGGGGACGTAGATGACGGAGTTCGGGATGCGCCGAGCCTGTGTAGTGGCTCGCGAACCTATAAATAGTGAAGACGTGGGAGTTAACTCGCCGATAAAGAGCAAAGCAGAGGACGACGGACCAGAAGCTTGCTTACGAAATCCTTGGCGTCGTCGTCGAAGCCTTCAGGAAAGGAATAATCGAGGGACTTGATCTTCTGCCACGTGAGGTACTCGGACAGTCCCTGGAAGGCGAATCTGCCCGCAATCATCTGGAAGACTATGCAGCCGAGCGACCATAGATCGGAGCTATGGAATGATGTGAGACCAATGGGTGGAGAAGCATCGCTCGCTCACCTCTTGGATGTCTCGTTTCGTTCCAAGAGCTCCGGAGATACGTACTGAGCAGTCCCTACAAACGAATTGGCGCGTTCTTCTGCGATTTCGCGAGTGCGAGTGAGCAGGCAGAGGCGGACCAGCGGAATTGACAACGCACGATTGGTTTCGAGGATCTTTCCCGTTCCAAAATCGGTAATCTTTATCCGGAACTCGCTGTCGAGCAGGAGATTCTCCGGTTTAAGGTCTCTGTGGTCAGAGAGCGTTTGAATGGGTGCTTATGTCATGGTCCTGGATGGGAGGAACGTACCTATGGATAACATCCTTATCATGCATGTACTCGATAGCATCGACGATCTGCGCTGTATAATACCTCGCACACGCCAGCGACAACGACCCCAGCCGCGATATGCGCGACTGCATCTCGCCGTTTGGTGCAAGATCCAACACAAAAACTACCTCGCCTTGTGAGTGATGTCTCTTGCCCGCAACGGACGACGTACATAGACTCCAATCGTCCTGGAACGTCCAGTGTAGGTGTATGATACCCGGGTGTCCAGCCCCGAGCTTTACGAGGGTGTTCTTCTCGGCAAGAGCCACCTGCATCTTCTCCTTGCGAATCAGGTGATTCTTGTCCAGAATCTTAATAGCATACTCTTGCCCGCTGCGGGCGTACCGCGCGCGCATGACCTGGTGGAACGTGACGTATTACATATTAACCATCAGCACGGCCACAAGAGTCGTGTGCGCCCGCCGCACGCACAGTGGAATAGGATCCCTCGCCGAGGGTCTCCCCAAACACGAAATCCTGTGCCGACAAGCGCGTGTTTGCGGACGGATTTTGCGACCTTGACCCTTTGCGCGATTTGGAGCGCGGTTCACCCTGCCTGTGGACCAATGCTGACTCTGGAACAAGATTCCGGTTCTCTGCCTCGTCCGATATGCCCAACTCCCTCGTCAGGTACGCAGGCGGCGGTCGAACGGACTGCGAGGGCGGTGAGTTTGGACTGCGGGAGCGGGGGGACGAAAACGTCCGAGTTGGCCGTGGTCGGGGAGTCCTGAGGACAGTGGAAGTGCTCGTCTCGGAGTCGGAGGAAGATGATATGACTGATGCATTTCTGCTGAGATCCGCGAGTGTAGGAGGAAAGGTAGGCTCTTGGGATTGCCTTGCGATCTGGACGGTGTCGACCATGCAGAGAGCAAGTCGATGACGGAATGACGGAATGAAGACGTAGGGCCACGAAATGTCGTGGACGCTGGTACGAGAAGGAAACTTTTCCGCTGAGAAACAAAAGCCGAGGATCTGGAACATCCCCGCTGCTGCACAGCCACCCCCTGCCGAGAACCGGTGTTCACCTTCTCACGGTCTTGCAGTATGAAACACACATCACACACCAGTTCACCGAGGACTAGACCCCGTCTAGCCTGCCACGCATTTGCTTGGTGGCGGTATTTCCGTCGTCCTACTCCCAAGGACGTTGTCGGTTCATCGACAAAGCCGTGAGCGCGTGGGCGCCTGCGGCAGATCCATCATCCCACGGTGTACCTCCGGGCAACCACAATCCCGTCGTCGTCCCGCAGCTCCATGTGGAGCATTACTGATCCAACTCTAGCGGATCCAATATGTGTCCCAATACGCGCATCCGGCGCTCGAGCGATGGCGTCGGACCATCTCCCTCGTCCTAATCAGGGTGTGGGGAGCGGGGAACATTCGTGCCGAGTTCACATGCACACAGCCCTTGCGTTGCTGCGTTGCGAAAATGGGCATGAAACGTCGTGGTCACACGCACACTTAATCAAGTCCCGTCCCGTTCTCGCACCGCAAGCTCGAGCAAAACCCTGGCAGAAGAGCCGGGACATGCCGTCCTACGAACTCACACCGTCACAGTGATACGATTCGAACAGCCTGGTGACAGACAAATATGGGTCGAAAGCGTAGTCCTCGGGAGATTGATCATTGACAGCGCAGAGCAACACGTAAATCCCATCACCTTGAAGCCATTGTATGAGTATTTGCCCCTTCGGCGGCCGATTTGGAGTGTCCAACCAGCACTCACATCAAATGCACCAGATCCCGATGACATTACGTGTGGAAAGGCGACCATAGATACAATTAAAGGCCGATGTGAAGGGTAGTATAAACAGGACAAGTGTTGCGGTGGGAGTTACCGGAAAGTCATCTCCTCTTCCGGGGTGCCCAATACAGTCCAATCGTCGAGTGTCCGCGAGTGAATCTTATCTTGAGATGTAGGTTTGGCCTTCCGCGTCTGCTTCTTCATGCCCCCGGTTTTCTTTTCCTTATCCCAGCGATCGAAACTCCACCCGTCATCTTGAGCAGGTCGTAGGGCAGCACTCTTCCATGACTCCTCGTGGGGACTAGACGTTGACTTACGAGACCGGTCGCGAAGTGCAAGTCGCTCAATTCGGTGGAGGAGCCTCATCACCTCCACTTCTCCCAACTCTCCCCAAACCTTTCTTGCAAGTGGATTGATGTCCTCTGCATCGTCGAGAGTCGCGTGACCATCCTCACTCCACAGCCCAGGTTCCCCCAACTCTAGCGGTCGTGCCTCTCCAACTTCCCTCCTCACCTTCTCCACCACAATACGCGTCCTTCCGTCATTTTTAACTCCATTCGCCCTCATCTCTTCGAGTGCATTACATACCCCTTCCAAGTCGCCCCACCCTTCCCACTTGGCTTCGATCAGCTCGTTGTAGGCCGGTGCTGTGCATCCAAAGACGTAAGATGGTATTGATACGTGCGCAGCATGGTTGAAGATAGCGAGCGAAAGTGATGGGTTAGCATAGGTTGTTCGGAAGATACGCATCGCCTGTGCGATAAGGTGAGGATAGATGGAATGGTTGATGGGATGTTCTTTTGGCGAACTGGAAGACGGCGGGGACGATGACGACGACGTAGCGGCAACGTCCGTAGAGGAAGCCGCCGTCACAGAACGACAGCTTCCTTTCCCTTCCTCCTCCGTCATACCACCACCAGATGTGGCAATCACCCCTTGTTGTGACTCCCCAAACAGTTCTGTCATCACCCATTGGAGGAGTTCGTGGTCCGTGTTGAATAGTTCCATCGTTTCTTTTTTTCGATCGAGTTCTTCGTCGATAGCCGTAGTCCATCGAACGCGCGATGTTTGACGACGCAGTGTGCGGAAGACGTCATTTAGCGGGGCGCCTGCACGACCAATACTGGGTGTCTGGCCCGAAAATGACGATGTGGACGACGATGGAGCATAGGGAGTGGTAGAAGATGACGTCCGCGCAGGCGAGGACGGACCCGGACCCGGACCCGAACCCGAGGGCTTTCTACCCTGCTCAGACATCGCATTGAATATCAAGTCGAACATCTCATTGAACACGCTCATCTCGCGCGCCGTGATGGACGCGCGTCGATGTCTGACCCCCGACGAGCGCTGCATCAGGCTTTGGTTTTGGTTTTGGTTTTGGTCTTGGCTATGGCCTTTCAAGTTCTTGCGACTGGAAAGGGAAGAACTGGTGTTGGTGTTGTTGCCATCGTTGAGGCGCGCGCGGAGTCGTTGGGCGGGGGGGAGGAGTGGGGAGACGGGCTCGATGTCTGAGAAGACGTGATCCCATGGTGACTCTGGTGCCGTGAAGATGGAGTCTTGGGACTTGTCTGTGGGTTGGGAGGTGGATGGAGCGGCGGGGGTGGTGGTGGTGGTGGTGGTGGAGGTGGAGGTGGAGCGAGCGGGGGAGGTGCTGAAGACAGAAAGGGCCACGAGACGGCGGGGTCGAGGACGACAGACCAACATCGTGAGTCGTGACAGGTGGTCTCGAAGTAGACTGCAAGGTAAGTATCAGCAGACAGAGAGTCAAAGTCACATGATATTTCATAACTGCGTCTGCTCAATCAAGGCGCTATAGCCAAGTGGTTACGGCGACAGATTAGAAATCTGTTCCTCTTTGAGGGCGCAGGTTCGAATCCTGCTGGCGTCGATCCTTTTTTGTTACTTTGCTATTTTCTATCCCTGTGCGCCCGGACTCTTCCTCCAAAGGCCAGTTAGCTCACACATGGCAATAAGCCTCGACGTTGCGACTCGGCTATAGTCGGCATATTGACTGATCCGTTCGAGCGATCAGGCTTCTGGCGACCGATATGGCTCTCGACCGTGATTTAAGCTTAAGACAGGAAACGAGCGTAGAACTGGCCGCAAGGAGGGGCGGCGGTATAGCTATGGTCATCGCGCAATGCGCATACATTCATGGTCATTGTCAGTCTCTCGTTGGCTCGTTCGCATACTCGCGTGACGTCCGAGATTGTCCTTCTTAGGTTCGACACATATATGCATTGCGAAAGGTGGAAGGAAGTATGTCAAGCATGCGTAGAGGTGGCGAGAAAGAGCAGCGACAAAGAACGTCTACCAAGTGAGCCCCGCGAACTGCCCGACGAAGCAAAAGGCGCGCAAATGGGTGATCCGAGGGACTTTACAAGCGTTGGATAGACCGCCCCACCATTGACGTGTATTGTGTAGGACGGAACTTATCAGTTGCAACACAATAAAGGTGCCTGTACGGGAGAAACAAAAGGAATATGATGCGTATCACCTTCTATTGTGTCTCAGATGGTAGAGATCGCTCCCAAAACTCCCTCTCGACCCGATCATACATCTCTGCCCAGAGGAATCTGGAAGCCTCCGCACCTGCCAATTTTTTGATCTCAGAACCATTCCAAGTCATGAAAGTAGTAGGATCCAATTGGAGCTCTGTAAACACGGAAACCAAACCTGCAACATACGATGGTCGGATAGGTGAGTCAGCAATGTTCATATGGAGCCGGATTCCTGGAGGGAATCGAATGTCCAATCCTTGAGGAATCTGGGTGTAGGTCCGTGTGTTGATGGCTAGGCAAACATCGTACAGCGACGGACATTCTCGCAGGAGCTTTAGCAGTCCACTTAGGGTGATCCCATCAACAGTTTTCCAGCCCCACATATCGTTTATGACGAGATGTTCTATGCGAGGCGGTGTAGACACCAGATCGAGTAGGTCGTCGTCTGTCGGGCTCACAGACCATTTGAGGTTGATACGTATTCCGCGGAGATTGCCGAAGGCTGTACAAGGAAGGATGTCATCCAAGGTAAGTCGGTGATGCGCCTGTTGGTGCGTATTGACAGGACTCCAGGTTTGGGCTCCAAAGTTAAGGAGCGTGAAGTGGACGAGGGCGTAAGATGGACACGTATTTCGCACGGTCGTCAAGTAGGTTTCGACAGTCTGTTTCGAAGGGTAGCCTAAAATTTTTGACAATGAGGCGCTTGACTGAAGGAAGTCGGATATGGGAAAGGAGGCCCATGACGGGTGTCAGGGATTTAGATACGGTCTCCAAGTGTGCTAGGTTCGAGAAGACGAACACAGAGTCAAAAAGGGAGATATCATCGGCTAACTTAGTGCTCAATGTGAACGACAGGCATTTCAGGGTAGACATGGAGGAGAGATGCAGGATAGCGTCCGCATTCAAGGTGACATCGCGACAATCCACGATCTGAAGATTCGTCCAGTGGCATACATGACGGGAGATTGTTTCATCGAAAGGATGAGGACGAGACATGTAAATTTGAAACCGCTTTATATTTGGGCAAAGATCCGCAGCAGAGTCGAGAAAGTTCTTGGATAGGGACATGCCCCCCGCCGAGAAACGGAGGTCGAGTTTGAGTGAGGTCAACGGCGGGACGGCAATGTGCACCACAGGAAATGTTGTTACGTCCCGCCAGTACAATGATCGTAGGTTTGGGAAGAGTGGATCGGCGAAGGGTGGGTTGAAAATTGTCATAATGGAGTTGTCATCGAGAGCGGCAAGAGAACTCGAGAAGCCGAGTATGAACCGGACGCGATGGGTGTAGCCTCGAAGGGTATTCCATTCGGTTTCACTTATCGGTCTGCTGAACGAATAGTACTGTGAAGAATGGGTATAAACATTCGTGAAATCTGTACCACAACGAAAACTAGTGCTCTGCCAAACGGGCGACAAGCTTCGGGAAGACACCGTGCCAGAGGAGAAAGGTCGACTAATTCTGCCCACAGTACATCTAGCGCGGGCTCTTTGAACGTTCGACATGTCCTGGCTAGCGCAGCCAGATCTGCGGTATAGCGGCGCCTTTTAGCCTGCCGATGTACCGGTTGAGGAGGGGAACAATGACTAGATACGTTAAGAAGGATCTCCTCGAGATAAAGTGCGGGATGCATGTGAGTATATGATAGTGGTACTTACCTATCTTCTACTATCTTCTGCCATATTAAAGTAGCTAGTTCACCCGTGAGAACTCCAGTCAACTCTAGTGAAATAATTCGTCGCGATCCACTAGGTCGGGTTTGTAATAGGGCGACTCCCATGATAGCGGCAAACAGACTCGAGGTCACGCTTCTTATTCGGAACACGATTTATATCGACAATCGTGACTTGTGGCAGAGTCAGATGAGGATAATCTTGTGGCCCAACGACTTCTAATTCCATGATCATATTCTTTACAGCCTTCTCATGATCGTCAACCACGTTGTGGGTTGAGCAACCTTCTAGATTCTGCGATCTGGGACCGCGCATGCGCCCCCGAGTCTCGTTCAGTTTCAAATGCTCCGTATTCACATTCATTCTCGTTTTTTTCCATTACCATTAATCTACTAAAAGGGAGTTTACGTGTGTGTTATACGGAAGACAAGAGCAAAGAAAATGAAAAGCAAGGAATGCGAGGCATTATACCACTAAAACCATGTACTCGAAGAACGAAGGGAGATAACGCGAGATATATCGACACGGATGTACGATTGGTATGAATTCCTTGCAGGAAACAAAAGATGGAGTTCCGTCCACGTGAAGCAAGAAGTGAGACGCACAGAGGATTAGTAACCAATATGAATCAAGCAGTAAATGAAAATGAATGAACGTCTGTGAGTGGTGAGCCAGAAGAAGGGCGACCGATGTGAAAGCAAAAAGGATGGACTCGAAATGCGAAATTTAGTAGTGTACCAAGGTATCAATGAACATGCGAGCGATGAGGTTATTGATGGAGGTATTGGTATTGGAAGTGCATTTCGAGTACAATGGTGAGCAGGGACAGTGGGCAGGTGAGCAGATAATCTGTTGTGGTTGGCACGAGCGAGTCGGGTTGTGCGTTGGTCTAGCCAATAAGCACGTAAGTGTTCAAGTGAACGATATGTGTCAAGGGTAAGATGAAGGGAAACCAGTTAGCCATTGACCTGGAAGGGCTATCCTTATCCTGGGTATTTCGGGCCGACGGTGATTGGAACGCGAGGTAGTTTATCTTCTATTCCGAGACTTGGACACGCGGGGTTTTGGAGAGCTAGGGAGACTCGCGCCTCGCCCATGAACAGGCACGTAGTCCTCATCCGTTTCGCTGCAATTGAGGTGTAAAAGCAGGTTGTAGACGAACATTTGCTCGAATCTACTCGCCAACCCAATCAATTGGACGTTGCTTATCACGAGTTGGATATAGGAATACTTACTGTGCGTTTGTAAACACGATCTTCATCGAATCTGAGCTACATCTCAACAGATTCGGGGCCATGACCAGTGCCATATTCGCAGCCGTCATCTTCGTGTTTGCCAATACTTTCTCCTCCAAGAACAACTGCAAAAAGCTGATGATGAAGAGCACCACCCTCCGATTGATCGTTGGCAGTCGTCGAACGATCGCAATACACGAAGCTGGCTCAGCGGCCGCAGTAATACAGTCATTGTACAACTCTTCGGGAATAAGCGGGTCCAGGAGCTCGCGGAGCCATAGCTTGAGCAGTGACGCAAGGACATGCGGGTCATCGAAATTTTCGAGCGTGTAATATCCCCTGTCGATCCTGATCTTGAGCTCCGAAACGAGATCGCCATCGCCTGGTACTCGAAAGATTCCTTCGTATTTCGTACCACCCAATGCGAGGATACCGTCCCCTAGGAACGGGAGGATGATCGGTATCTTCTCGTTGGGGTAGTTGCGCTCTTGTAGACGCATAACTGCATCCAACGATTCTCCAAACGTGGATGGATTGAACGCTGCATCAGACGCGGTCTCGATTTCGGCCACAGATGGCGGTTTTCCCCTCGGACCCTTCTTCGATATGGCAGACAATCGACGCAAACAGTGTTTCGCCATAACGTCCACGCGGCCCTCAGATTGAGATGTCCGTTGGAGAATGAAGGAGCGTAGGTAAGCCTCGAAGTTTTTGGATGGGGGAAATGCGATTAGCAGTACACAAAGCATCTGCCATCCTTTGAAAATGCTCTCCGGGTTGGGATTGCCGCTTAGTTGTTTCATTAACTGGCAGTAAATCTCGTCTCGTAGTTCTCCGTGCGCGAGGCCCTCTCCTAATAACCATCGCTCTTCCTCGAGGAGGCCCATCGAATTCGTAGGAAGCGAACTCGTCGATCCATTGTGTACAGGTATGCCAGCTGGCTTTTCCCGCTCACGGTCACCCATGATGTGTTGGATCACCTTGAATATTTTGACTGCATCCGTTTTTAGCGGACGATTCAGTGTGAGGAGAGGCGAGGTGAGCGGGGCCTTTTGCCATGTCATCATTTGTGCCACCGGGACTCTACGGCGGAATATAAATCCTGTACGATGCGTGGAGAAGTATTGTCTGGCGTAATCCGATTCTACGAATTGTTGAATATCGGAAGCGAGGTCATGGGGGAGCACAGGATATGTCCTAGGAGACAATCATCAACCGACTTTGCCTTGGTGAACCATAGGTATACAGACCCTGATGCTAGCGTTGCTGTGGCGGTACGATGCTGGGAAGGCGGAGGACTTCCCGAGGTCGCGACTGGAATAGGTTTGCCAGTCGACCGGTTCTTGAGTGGACTCATGTCCAGCGAAGCCTCTGCCAAGCCTAATTAGGAATGCAATATTAGTCAAGGAATCTGACTCACCTTCATTGGGGATGGGACTACTGATAGTCTTGCCATTCACAGTTGGTGGCGTCGATGTACTGCGTGTCATCCAGAAGGCACCATGCGTAGTCAAGCTCTTCGTCGGAGATTGTGTGACGTCGCGCTTCTCCTTGGACTTTGAACTCGAACTACTCGTACTTGGACGTGGCTTGCTCTCCGCGGCGCCAGGACGAAGTGCCATGGGATGGCCATGGTCTGACGCCGATCTTCTCTCCGATAACGAGAGCATCTCCACCGCGGCGTTCAAACTTTGCGGCGCTGGTGACTTGTAGGGCACGTATGAAGAAGACTTGGATCTCGATCGCGATGGCGACGCGTCTTCGGTATCGGTCATTGCACCGTTGCTACCACTATTGTGCCGTTGTTTCTCCTCCTTGGGGCTCGACTTGCCATTTGCGGAACTGAGTGATATCGACTTACGAGAAGCAGGAGTAGAAGGCTCTGATGCATACGGGGATGCAGGAATCGGGGGAAGATTGGTGTGCAATCCGTTCGGCCAACCACGAGTCGACCCGTTTGATTGACCATGTTGGTCGTTCGTGAAGGAGCGTCTGATAGGTGGTGATTGGTGGTGTTGTCTTTTGGACAAATTGGCAGGACTCGCGCTCGATGTCAGTGTGATCCGACCCGGAGAACTACGTGTTGACGAATACGAAGGTCGGGGTTGCAGATCTGCGTCACCCGATCGAGGTGCGACATGGCGGGTATCCTTGTCAACACCGCCGGTTTCTGCTCGAACCCGGCGATGGGCTTGGTGGTCGGGTGTCGCGGCCTGGTTGGTAGTGGAAGTTTTTTTACGCATGCCAGTCTGAGAGAGACGACGACCAAGAGTTGTTTGCTAACACATTACAGTGAGCATGTTGTGAACGAAGATAGGGAGCTCGAGTTACTTGGATGACAGTCAGGGGAATGACGAATCCGTCTGGACGCTCCCAGACGGTCTCACCCGTTTTAGTTTGATAATAATATGGTATTCCGCCACGGGACTCGTCACTGAGCTCCCACCACTCGCCATCCTCGTTGGGAGGGAGCCTGGAAGATGGAAAAGGTATAAAACTGAGAAACACAATTTGAGATTTGCGACAATACGACTCACACAAAGGTGCCCGCTGGAGGGTCCCAGCTAACCTGGCCTGTCGCTGGGCATGCAAAGAACGTCGTGCTGGTCTTAAAGAAGTGCGACGGAGCTTGTACTGGTCATCGACGACGCGGAGGACGAGACGTGACGCACCTGTGGATCGACCAAAGTGACCCAAAAGTTCGCGCCCCAAGTCGCGCTGTCTGGATCAAACGGTGGTGCAAATGTTCCCGACGGACGGGGACTCCGCAGTGGCTCGCCGTTCACGTTTACTTGCGGCACTACGGTCGCACACTGGGCGGAAGCACCGTTGGGCGTTACATCGGCCTTGGCTGGCGACGGCTCGGGTGGCGTGGCAGGCATAGCAGTGGGATTGGAAGAGGACGCGGTCTGATCGAGAGTCTTATCGGCTTCGGCGGTGACCATTGGGTGTAGTATTGGCGACTGAGTGAAGATCGCGTGCAGGGAGAGTAAGAGAAAGAGTAAAGAGCAGACTTGACGATTCCAAGGTAAAATACAGAGCGAAGGTCTCGTCGAGCGGATGGCAACGGTGTACTGAGCCGGCCGAGGAGGACACCGACGAAATGCCAAACGCAAACGTTGAAAATTTGCGGTCACGAAAGCGAGCTTTGGGTGCAGATAGGCCAGCCAGTTCAAGGTTGCTATCCCGTAATCCCATTTAGTAACTCCGTATGTACCTTCGCCTATTCGGTTAACAACAGACCGACCATCATCATACTCGACGAGGACGGTTCCCTAGGTTGCTACTACTGATGGGCCCCGTATCTGAGACAGACAGGGATCCCATCGTGTCAACGAATCTTGCCGCCAAGTCCGAAGAGTCCCCATCAAATCAGACCGATTGACGCGCCCAAATGAAAAAGGTGCGCGGTTGCTGCGTGCACTTGCCGACGAAAGACAGCAGCAACAGTGCAACTTGACAGGTGGGTTCCTGACTATCCAGGTCCTGAACTGGACCATCACTGCTTCTGCCTTCTCTTCGCGTCTTCTACAAACTTGCCTAATACCTTTACGTCCGCTTGATCCCCATCAAGGGACTTCTCAACCCGCTCGTATATCCCCGCGAGTCCTTTATAGATATCACCTTCTTTTCCACCCACGAATTCCCCGATCTCCTCCATCTCTCCTATCCACCGGTATGCTTTGGGAAGCATTGGTGGCACAGTCTTTACCAGCCGGTCGAGTACTCCGGGCTGTGACAGGCTCAGCTCTTTGATTAGTGCTTCTGCGGTCGCTGGTGACGACGCGTGGGCAGCTAAAGTGGGCGTCGCAGTGCATTCACCAAACCATCCACTTTTTGCTTACCCAAGATCATCGTCGTGTACAGACCAGTCGTTCCTTTGGTGATTCCCTTTACGTGCTGCTCAACCTTTCTGCTAGCTTACATCTAGAATGGAAGATTGCTCACCGCATATGACATTTTGAGCGCACTTGCATCTCCCACACCTGCACCCTCTCCCGTCAATGGTAAAACTTTCAGCCCATACGCAGAGAGCGCCACGAAGGCGTCCAGTTCCTTTCTGTCCTCTGCTGCAGCCGATGCGTAGAACGTAGGATCGTAACCACCTTTCGGTGGACCTCCAATAATACTGGCATCTATGAATTTGATTCCAGTACCTGTGAAAATTCGTGCGATCCGTTTCACCGTCTCCGGACTGACAGCGTTACAATCTGCAAACACGAAAGGTTCGAGGCTTGCTTGTTTGCCCCGGTTCGCGGCAGTATCCCGAATCTTCTCGGCTAACGATATGGCGTCTCCAGGGGGCAGTATACTCAACATCCAGTTTGCTTCGACTACAATATCGTCCAAAGATGCATCAAGCATCCCTGCTTCCCTGGCACGTTGATACGTCGCCTCGGAGCGTCCGTCCAAATTGGTGTACACTGTGCAACCTGCCCTGGTGAGTCTGTTGGCCACCGCGGAGCCCATTGTTCCAGCTGCGATAACTGCAAACCGGGGCGGTGCTACAGTAGCCATGATGTTGGAGGTAAGAGATAAAGGACGGTGGCTATAGATAGACCTCGGTCACTCTTGTCATTTGCGTAGGGACTATTTTGGGCTGGGGATGACGATAGTAATCCGACTAACAGGGGATTAGCTGTCCAGCCTGAGTGTCCTTAGGTGTGGTGTGGGCTGGAATCTAGATCAGTGGTGGGCGCGCACGAGGACAACCTCGAGTAGAATACCCAGCCGAGCACTAGGCCTAATTGGGTAGCATGATATAGAAAGTGATCATCACATCGTCAATATTTAATTCAATACTGCCAGTGAGCTTGCTTTGCATCGAACTCTCGGTGTAAATAACTCCAGCATGCATACTGGGGTGCGTATTCCAGGTGCCAAAGACATGTTGATGTTTTGTAGACTGGCTTCTCAGAGATGAGATGGAGTCCTGCGGCGGAACCCGGTGGAGCAGCGAGTAGCAATGCTGCCTCGTCCTGAGGGGAGTTCTCCGTGGAGGGCATGTGACAGCATGTCACCTTCAATGGTCCGGTGTCTGCTGTCATCCAGCGAGGATCTACAGCATGAAAATGCCTTGCAATCAAGCATTCTGCACCGCTCAGAATGAACAGTTTCAGACACATCCGACCCTTCCAAGGTATCTCAACTTGCCTTTGTGTGCCACTTTATATCATTCCATTATACGTATGAACGCCGTCTCCTACCAAAGATGTTGAAATGGAAGTGCAGCTCTTAATGGAAGGATCCAAGGCCATCGAACCAGTCGAATTACTCGGAGTGGTTCCCAGTTAAGGTACCTCTGGTGAAGTTGACTGGGAGATTTGCTAGTGTTGTTCACATTAATTAGCTGGGAACATGGAACCTGTAAGGAGGAGTCAAGAAGCAAGCGGCCCCGTTTCACTGTAAATGGAGGTCGGTTCTGAAGGAGGAGCGGGTTCCGAGTGTCGATCTTGATTAGGTAATTCGGTACCACGGAATGTTGTATTTCCAGACTGGCCAGATCGGTTTCCGCCGGACTTGTGGACGCCGCGGTGAGCATTGTTCGTTCGACAGCCTGGCCGCCACGCGCTTGTTGAACACAACGTGGACTCAAAGTTAAGTCGTTCCAGGGCCCTGGCGCGTATCAAGTCACATCGCCAAGGTTGTCCCTTCTCATCCATAGTTAGTACTTGTCACTCATATTTCTTTCATGAACTACTCTGCAGGTCGCAAACCGCGTTTTTCTTGACTCTCACGCAACATACCGAGAAGTCCAGAATCATGATGCGCCGACTGGGCACCCTGTGTTCGCAGAGGCACATGTGCTCAAAGTACGTCAATGTCACTCCATTCAGCTCTTTTGTACGACATTGCACAGGTGAGTCTCCACAACGCGTGCTATCGTTTATCCGGTTTCACTTGGTTCTCATACCGATCCCGTTTCAAAAGCTCACAGGGCTGCCTCGCCTTTGGCGTTCGTGTTTGATATCGTTCGTGACATGTTCAGGTCTCCCTGGGACCCGAACATGATGTAGTTTGACTGACTTCCCACCTGTGGCTCAGGATGGCGTTCTCATTCGCGGTGACAACGCCTTACCAGCCGCAAAGCGCGCATTGTCGATCCTGGATGGTAACAATCAATTCGGCATGTATGTCTTTTTTTTTCCACTCCACCGTTTTTCGCGCGTCTTGATCACTTTCCAAAGTAAAATACCTTACCTCTTAGTAAATGATACCTCATGTTTCCCACTTCCCATCAAACTCAATTATCCTTCAGCTAACTAACGGCGGTGGCGTGAGCGAGTCAGCGCGCTGCCACAAACTCAGTCAGCAGCTGGGAATCAAAGTAAGATCCGCGGTGCGAGATGACCTGTGTCATTCACTGAGAAGATTCCACATAGATCGATCCGGAACGATACATTCAAGCACACACCGTACTAAAGTCTGTTGTACACAAGTATGCTGATCTACCGGTGTTAGTGCTCGGCGGCAAGGGCGACACCCTCCGCAAGGTTGCCGAAGGGTAATTACTTGATATGTTTCTCCGCGTTGTTCTATTCACATAGATCTCTGATGTCGAGAATAGTTATGGCCTCAACCATGTTTACACGACCCTCGACGTACTTGCTTGGAACAAGTCGTAAGTCACTTGCAGTCATTCGGTTCCAAGCAGTTTCTCAAACAGGTAATAGTGCGTGGCCACTTCACAGTCTTACGGCTGAAGAGCGGGAGTCAGTCAAGGTTAGTCCGCTTGCTGGCACTCCGATCAATTCTTCAATCAGGCGAAATCTGGCGTTCACCAGATAACCGATTTCTCCAAAACCTGCATCTCCGCTATCATTGTATTTCATGATCCTCGAAACTGGGCCCTTGATATCCAAGTGATGTGTGATTTGATTCAATCAGGCGGCGTTGTGTGCGGCCCCTACTTACCAGATCACACGCTCAAGGCGGTCGACCTCGTTTTCTGCAATCCGGATCTCATATGGAAATCGGATTTTGATAGACCTCGACTTGGTCAAGGCGCGTTCAAAGTAGCTTTCCAAGCTGTCTTCAAGGTGACTGGGTTGAATCTACTCCGCATCTTCCACACACAATGGGTCTGACCACTCGTTTTCCCGCAGTCGCTAACCGGAGCGCCATACCCGTATACTCAATTTGGAAAACCGACGGAAGCGACTTACAAGTTCGCGGAGCAAGTGTTGCGGGGACAACTGCTGGACAAATCTTGTGCTGACTCGGTGTTGGTAACAAACAAGAGCAATTCGTTGGTCCTGCTGACAATTGCATAATCTGCTTGGCAGGTACATGATTGGAGGTCAGTGTACCGATAGTACCGTACCAACATTGGCAACGAATTCATGCTGCGGTCCTCAGACAATCCAGAGTCCGACATTGCAGGGGCGAATGCCGCACGTTGGAAGTCTATACTGGTCAGGACAGGTGTTTACGACCCCCGTCAGGGACCGCCAAGCCACCGCCCTACACACGAGGTCGAGGACGTGGAGCAAGCTGTGCAATGGGCACTGGAACAGGAGTTTCAGCCTTAAGCGTGAGGCGGCAAGGAAGGCAGAACACCTTGCCACGGTTCGAAGGATTAGGCAGGATGGATCTGAATGTTGCACATCGGCAATACCTGGTTAACATAGACGTAACCGTGGCCATGGCTGTCAGCACGCCTAAGAATTGATTCTCAGGAGCCGTCGGACAGGTATTTGATTTGGGGCTGTCCGGCATGTCGATCAGCACGCTCCACGACCAGAGCGGTCAGGTTTGTTTTGTTTGTTTTGTTTTGCTGTCTTTCAACACGCGGTCTTTAAAGTTGTGGAAGAGTTAGGATCTCAGATTGGTCAGCTCATGAATCAACCTACAAGGGCATGTTACCATCGGCGAGCGGCCACGCAGTGATCACGCTTTGCAGGTTCAGCGGACTCGATGGTGACACGGCGTAGAAAATAAGACTCTCGGGTAAGAATTTCACCTCAACTTTAAATTCATCTCAATGCCATTCAATATCATGAGATCGGTTTTTGTCGCCGAGCTATCATTTCCATTTCTGGTACATTGCGCCGAAATCAAATTTAGGTTAGTATTGCCTCGGTCATTGCATGCTAGTCACTATCGGAGTTGCAGGGTTCGAAGAGGTTGTCAGTCCCATGTATAAAGCATTTCCAGCTTGAATATGTCCACTGATTGACTTTCGAGTGCTTGACCTTCTCGGCTTGACTCTCCCCTCCATCCTAACATGGTCTGTGGGTCGACCTCTTCCCGTCATCGCGCAGATCCTACCGCTTCCTCTGTTACGGTACCGCAAGCTCGGACTGTCGTCGAATACAGAAAAGACGGTGCGGTATCCAAGATGCGCTCGCACAAAGGCAATATACCCGTCCTTCCCCAAACGAAACTCTGTCCACACTGTCCCGCGAAGTTCACCCGCACTACCCATCTCAACCGCCACCTACGTACCCGTGAGTCTTGATTTCTCCAATTCGGGAGTATAGACACCGAAGCTCAGTGCATGAACCATATAGACACTGGAGATAGGTCCCATCGGTGTGATGTGAGTACCTGCAAAAATGTTTCTTCGATCCTGCATGTTTAGGACTGAACCCTAACAGACCTGCGATGCGCAGTTCACCCGCAGTGATTTGTTGACGCGACATAAGAAAACATGTGGTGATTCGTGGGTATCTTGTCTTTTTCTTCACCCGGTTATCTCCTCCCCTCCGTCCTGTGCGTGTACCCTTCCCGCTACTCGATCTCACCCGTGATTCTAGGTCCCATGCTAACCGCACGAGGCGACGGTCTTGTCAGGCCTGTGCCGACTCCAAAGTGAAGTGTGATTTGCAGCGGCCATGCAGCAAATGCCAGGCACGTGGGAAAGAGTGCGTGTTTGTCATTCGGTCCTCCAGGTCGTCCGGAATGGGTATGGTGCCGACGTTGTCGGCCACGACGGTCGCGCGAAGCTCTGATTCAGAAGATCGGGCGCCGGTGCTGATCTCTACGACCCCTCACCCTGCTGCTTCCCCATCTCCGAAGTCATACATCCCCGCGGATCATTTGCCAATCGATCAGCAAACCGAGGGTGACTGCCACTGGGGGGCCGCACCATCCGGTGCCAACTCGGACGCGGTATCGGGGCCTTCGCCATCAGAGCGTTTCTGTTCGGGCTCAGCGAGCGATACCGGCTCTCCAGACTCTATCCCGTCACAAAATTCCTTTTCGACGCTCTTTTCGGGAGATCTCCTCGACCCATTTCTCGTATACCCAAGCTATAATAACACTCCTGTTTCCTCTGATCATTCACATTCGCCAAGCGATCCAGTCGTTCCCTCCCCAATTTCCGTCGCAGATGATCCAACCTCATTTGCCACTCAAGGCGTAGAAGTTCAACATCCGTTCCATGCTTCTGGAGGATCAGTATATTATGCACCGTCCTCTGCTCAACAAGTGCAAGACGTAATTCCCAAGGAACATGTCCATTTGCAACGCCAAAGATATGCACAGGATCATTTTATGCCCTCGTTTCCTGGACCGGTCCATAATTTCAAACAACAAAATTTGACCGAGGAACGGCATCATTGTATGTCTGTCCCCGACCTCCGTCGTTCAGTTTTTTTGAAACTCGTGCCTGATTCACTTCGTTGTGGCTGTCAGATGTCTTCGATTCATTACCTGCTCACGGCCGAAGTCGTGTCAGAACCGCTGGTCCATATCAAGTATATGGAAGCACGAGGCGAGCACTACGGGAAGGTCACTTTGGCAGTCAGCTTCACCTCACGTTCGTTGATGCTCTTGACGGAGATTATTACGGACGAAATTGTGAGACTCGGTTATCGTCCAGTTCATATTCCTTTGACCCACCTTTGCCTAGGCGAGAAGTCCACTAGCCAACCTCGGATGAGCGGAAGCGTTCCCCCCAGCCACCAGTGGCCTGTGGTGCCTCTGGAGAATGACATGTTCGATGCGCTACCGAGGTTTGGTAAGCAATGATACAATCTTTTCTGTTCGTACAATGAGATGGGCTGATCAAATGATGGACAGATTCGGATGACCAGAGATACCGAGCGACATTCACGGAATGTGCCATCGACGCTCTTCAATGGAATGGAGCGCACGTCGCGCGACGTCAGGTGATAGACCCTGCGTGAATACCCTAAAACACCTAATCTACCTTGCTTTTGTTTTCTTTCTACCCACGGCTTAGCACAAGAAACTACTTAATACCCATGCGACGTACCGATAGGATCGCCATTCCCCGTCTCATGACATGGACTCTGTCATTCACTTACCTACGACACTGCACACGTCTGAACTGCTGCACCAGTGGATTCACAGCTATCCACGGCAGGCTTGCGAGTGCGATACGAGTTGACCCATTCACTGAACCTTCAGTGTTAGAGGTTGGACTTGCCGGCGTATCCTGGGGGAAAACTTGAGCGAGAGACACTCGAGGGACGTTTTGCCATCTTGGCAGGCCCACTCAGCTCCCAACGAGACACCAAAAGTTCCTTATATATGCGAGTGTGTCGGTGGAATACTATTCAAGTCGGAGGCACAAGTGGATGATTCACTCTACGAGCCTCGTATGATCCGGGCGGGGTTGGACGGACTCGGAGATCAGTGGAGTTAAATAAACTAACAATGGAAGACTTTTGTAAGTGGGTCAATGACCCCATTGCACATACGAAGACTCAGATTTTGGGATCGCCCACGCTCATAAACTATACTGGTAAACGTCGTACTATAGGCTGAGCAAAAGGCTTGACGGCTTACCTTTCTCCCGCGAGCCGCCTCAGGAGTCGGGTTCCTTCCTCTTTCGGACACCAAGCCTGCCACCGGTGGCTTTTCGTGTCCAGGCGATGAACTTGAACACGACTATCTCGTCCTGAACGATGCTCCCGACACCAGCCCTGAGCTCTGGTCCATCTTCTCGACGTGGCGCTTTCCACTACAATGCTACTAGCGGTCGCTCACGCTCGTTCGACTACCGTGCCGCTCTCCGGTCTCTCGGCGGGCGCTCGAGATTGACCAACCTGGGCGTGTTGCTCCTGGCTGCATTTGGCTGCATATCTTTCCTATACAACCTTGGCTTCATCTTTTCATCTTATCCGCATTCGTCTGGTGTAGGTTTCGTGGACTATGCCCCTCCAGAGAGCATTCTTACCACGATACGGCGCGACGAGACGTTGGAGCGTCTCTCGCACCTTATTGTCGTACCTGGACACGCAATTTGGTCAGGCTCCAAACAGGATGAGGTTCTTGACGAAGAATTGTGGACGCTTGAAGATTACCAGAGAGGGGGTGGTAGGGTATCTGCGTTCATCGATCATATCAAGCAAGGGTAAGCTGGGTTTTGGCCACGCGTGCGTGACAACCTCGAGCTCGAGCTCGGGATAAGAGCTGACATGTGAACGTTACCAGAGTACGCCTTGCGTTGGATGACAAAAATTCTTTACTGGTGTTCAGTGGGTAAGGGCTCGTATGACACGTTTATCTTCGATCGAACGTTAACCCATCGGATGATCACACTCCGCAGTGGTCAAACTAGGCTTCAATCGACGACAACTGAAGCAGAGTCATACATGCGACTTGCGCTGAGCATGGATCTATTTCGTATCACTGCAACTACAGGTGCCAATACCCCATTTTCTCGGGCCACGACGGAGACGTATGCTCTCGATTCGTATCAAAACGTATTGTTTTCCATAGCACGGTTTCATGAGGTCACTGGAAGATATCCGTCTCAAATCACCGTGGTTGGTTACGGGATGAAGCGGCGACGGTTCGAAGAACTACATCGAGCGGCAATTAGATTTCCTGCTCCGCTATTTGAGTACATTGGCCT
This sequence comes from Boletus rufocinnamomeus, assembly GCA_038092675.1. Lineage (NCBI taxonomy): Eukaryota > Fungi > Basidiomycota > Agaricomycetes > Boletales > Boletaceae > Boletus > Boletus rufocinnamomeus. The sequence goes on from JBBPQV010000170.1 coordinate 26,017, forward strand.
CGAACCTCCCGCCACAGATGATGAAGCCATCACGGCTCGTGAAGGCGAGGTAAGGGTTGAACCCAACCATCCTAGGATTCACACTAATTCCGATAATACTGCGATCCCATATAGTTCAAAAATGGCTATCAGCCGTACACCGTTGACATATACGGCTGTCACGACTTCCTCCTTTCCAAAAGGCGGGGTAGGAATCCATTCATACGATTCCATTCCTACCATGCATCCGCGCCGGAACTGCGTGGTTTGTTAGAGTGGTGTCCGGATGATCCCAGACAAATCTACCAGGGTCCCCTGCCGTGGGATGTGTTTGGGTGATGTGGCAAGAACCCCTTCACGTCGTACCGTCTCATACTTACATAGATAATGCCGCATCTCAATAAACGTAATTTATCTGCAGGCCGCATAACGCTGCATGGCGTACGCCATGTGTAACTGTGAAGAACCTCGGATTTGGACAGGGTCCTGGTGGACAACGTTCACGCCATCAAGTAGCGTCCGGATTTGGGCAGCCCGGCAGTTGAACCGAATGTCGGCCAGGCGAGGTATAGAGCATGTCGCTAACATGTCCATAGGCTGTGTAGGAAATCAGAATTGGTGATCATGCTGACGTGTGACCACTGACTACAGCCGGAAGTACTAGACTCGTCACCGTGATACCCTTTGGCGCGGATCCCCGAGCTCACCATGAGCTTTCTGTTCATCTCACGGACACCGTATAGGATCTTCTGCACCATGCCCGGGACACTGCGCGCCAACGTCATGTCACTGAAGAAAGCTGCAGTCTGCTTTCATCCCTTCCGCAGTTGTCTGCCGGCCTCCTTGCCCTTCTGATGGGCACTGGACGTCTGCAGAAAATGTGCCCCCTATGAATGTCTTCTATTTCTACCACGGCGCGTAGCTTGATGCCCCGAGGCAGGGTTGTTGCTGTAGGATTACCTATTGGTGTTTCTCGACCCTCTCGACCAAGGAAACTGCCTGGCCATCCCTTTCATCTCCGGTCCTGCGAAGACGAATTTCCAAGGGGAGACAAGGTTACTGTGGTCCCCTGTCTTGCAGACCGCCACCAATCCGTCTCTAGAAGCGGCCAACATCATCATTGTGATGACAGATACGTATGGAAGCAATTGAAAGTAAGGGTGCATGATGTCAGTACCTCTGACCCCAGTAATTTCCTCATCCATAGTACTGGGATATGGTTCTTCCGCGGTCGCCTTGAGACTTCCTTGTGGTCAACCACCGTCGAACGTTGGACACTGTGGCTTCCTCAATTAATAGAACCTGTCACCCCTTGAACCTGAAGTGAATGATGCATTCCCGCTCAGATTTCCAACCGAGCAGAGGGGAAAAAATTGTTCACATTAGGCTGATCGCTGCCGTTCATTCATCATTCATCGCGCGTTGTCAGGACTCGGGTTAAGGCGCAGAGAGGTCAGACGTGTTTATTTCACCCTTGACGTTGATGGCTCACGGAAATGAATAAACAAATTTTTTCCTACATTGTTAACCTAGGTCTACGCAACGTTCGAGGACGAGTCCAACCACCGATCGGGCCAAAGGGGAGGTTCCCCATGACAGATGGGAACTGTAATGGGAGGGGCCATGATATATCCTCGTTCAGTTCCGTGTGTTGTTCGAGGAGCTCCACCATTAGTGATTACCACCCATACACATGGTCGTTATCACCCAACAAAGATCCAGCCGGATTTGGTTCCGTGCAGGCGGTGCAGCGTGCCACGTACCGGAAGGCTGCTGGCACGTCGGGAATGGAGACCCGGCTCGTCGGATCTCGCCCTTATAAAAAAAGGAGTGAATCTGCCTTTTGCGTGTATAACACGCACTGGCACGGCTCCTTTGTGCTGCGGTTCCTTTATAGTCGTGTAGTCCATGCGTCTTTTTTTGTTCAGATGCTGAAGGTCGTGGGCTGCACAGAACGTTGCTCCCGCCCACGGTTGTTGTCGCTTCGTCGACCAGCCTGAATTGAAGCCAGACTAGCGTTGGAAAACATTGAGCCCGGATTAGCTGATAACCAGAGAAATAGTCGGCCGATCGGCGCCTATTCATGGCGTCCACGAAAAGGCAAAGTCTTGGTCCCTTTGGTCGTGTTTTTTCCTCGGGCACATGGTCAATATCCCCGGAGGAACAGCGTCCCCAAAAGATTTTTGGGGAGTTCTGGGGCCAAGATGATGGGTCGGCGGTACGAACAGCATCAGGGAGACAAAGTACTGATGGTAAATATGGTAAGTGAGAATCCGAGTAGCGAGATGTGGATTTGGGATAGCCTGAACAGTGAACACTTCTAACAGTTAAACTCCTGGCCTACCTTGCCGCTGGAACTGAGATGCGGCCCTCGGGCCTGGAGCGCCTGTTCGTGTCGAATATTTCATATGCACCACAACGAACCATGGGTGAATGATCCCGTGTAGGGAACACAAGACCCAACCTCTGACACGGTTCTGAGTCATCTTTCGCTTCTCGATTATCTGATGATCAACCTCGCTTGATCAGGATTTATGTGCTAATAGTGTGCGGCGTTAGGATAGGCCTTCGATAACGACATCAACTTCTTTAACATCCTTCTTTACTCCTTACATCGATAACCCCTGGACAGACAGAAGAGTCGAAGAAAAAAACAGTTGTTAGGTTTACACGTCAACTTGTGAATATAACAATGCGTCCGATTAGTAAAGAGTTTACGCCGCCGACATCGTCCCCATTTAATGTGGAATAGGTGCGCCCCAATAGCATGGATGGCCTTGCTGATCGGTATGGAGTTTACGAGCGCCCCGACTGAATTGTTCTTCCAATTTGTTAGCCGCTGCGCCTTCGCAGCTTTTAATAAGGGGTTCCATCGCGTCGTTATGGCGGCAAGGAGAATCTCGATCAGCGGTCGGGTGCTCTGTCGCTATAAATTTCCTGAGTTAGGCGAGGGCTTGCTGAATGGTTTGCCCCGACAACCTGAACCGGAGCTCCCAAAGGTGGGGCAGTGGACTTAGGCGAGAGAGGCGGTGTACTAATCGTTCGATATTCAATGGTTTGGCGTATTCAGGAACACGTAGGTAGAGAAACAGGGGGACGAAGAAATCGCGAACGCTTGCGCAAAGACGATAGGCGACAGTCACCCTGGATTCGGGTTTCGTTCACAAATTTGTTTTCGATCATTCCTGCAGACTGTAGCGGCCATTCTATCATCAGAGTTGCGGGGAAAGAGGATCGAGGATCCAAGCTCAAGGACCAACACAAGCTCTGCTCATAGATTGGACAGCGACGTGAGCCCCGCATTGTGACATTGTCTGACTCGCCAAGAGGCTAACTGCCTGGACACTCAATCCTTCTGGCTCAAGGAAGCACCATGGCTACACAGAAATGACTGCGAGTTGTTGTTATATGGAGTCGTCGACAACAGGCAAACCCTGTCGCGATGGTCGTTACCCACTTGGTAACCCAATCAGTTGCACACTGGCATTGGCACTGGTACACACCAGTGTAAGGGTATAATCCTTGAAATATTAGTTGTGGTGATCCTTCCCAATTTTGGCTCTCACTGTCCCGTAGAAATTTGGGACTGCGGCCAACTACCATCTTCTACTTGTCCGCTGTTTTTGCATAAGTGAGTCTTTCTTCAACATGCTAGCCTACAAGTTGTATGGTTGTGCAGACTGTTAACTTCGTCAGGATGCGGAAACTGTTGCGAGAATATGTTCCAGAGCAACCTGACCTCGCATGTTCCGGAACTTATTCCGCAGACTTGCGTAATAGTTCTTTGGTGTAATTAGTTGCGAACGATGAACTGACTTGAACAGCCTGCCAGTGCTGTTGTTGGGCTGGTGTGCTGACGTAACCATCTCGTTCGGCACGAAGCTGCTTCATCTCCATTAGGAAGGTAGAAAGATGCGCGGACTTGGAAAACATACAGCCGAGTGTATTCTTTTGAGCGAGCAGAGCCACTAGAAAGTAGAACTTGATTCTTCATGATGACCTCCACCCTGTTCCGGACAGCGGTTGTTCCTTCGGGAACGTGTTTTCCGTCGCGCTGTATTCATACATCATCTGTGTTGCTGGTTGGAGGTAGCAGAATAACGAGGAAGAACAGCGTAAGGGCTGGTGAGCATGAACTGATTCAAAGTTTAAGTCGATTGTGCATTCTCGTACTCATATGAATTGGTATAGCTCCTTCATCGAAAGGCCGCCTCGCACAGTCATTGCAACCCACTGGCAGAGCTAAGAAACTCGGGTCGCTTCACGTCGCGTCCCCTTCGCGTCCGTCCTTCACGCGAGATATCGCTCCCCACAGTGGTAAACAGCCGAAGCGATCGGCTTCGCAGCGCTCGAATCCTTTGGAGGAGCAGTTTGACCTTTCTACGCCATCCCTCTCAAAAACTCTTCCAAGCGGTTTTACATCACCCCCATTACTTCCCGGTCTATTGCAGAGTGTCAAGGAGACCTTAGGTCATGATGCCACGCCGACTGCGATCCAGGCGCTTTCTATGAAACATCTGATGGAAGAGCCGGATGCAGAGTCAAAATGGAAGGAGTATCTCCTTGCGAGTGAGACGGGATCCGGCAAGTCGATGGCGTACCTTTTACCGCTCCTGCAGGATTTGAAATGCACAGAGCTCGAACGTTCTGGTTATCCACGCAAATCATCACCGCGACCCCTTAACCCTCGCGCTTTGGTACTGGCACCGACCCACGAATTGTCGCGACAACTAGCAGGGTTTGCGAAACGGCTTTCGCACATCATCAAGCTTCGCATACTGTGTGCCTCTCGAGCGAATATGCCAAGTGCCACCAAGAACAACGGAACTGCTTCAAAGATGAAGATGACCATGGACGCTGTTTTCGATAACAGCGACACCGGTGACGTGACGGTCGGTAGCGGGGGTCGCTTGTCCCACGAAGTCGATATACTTGTCGGAACCCCCATGAAGCTCTTGGAGCTTGAGAGAGGCAAAGGGTGGAATTGGGAACAAAGGGCGCACGACAGGGCACTAAGAGTTGGATCGAAGAGGACCGAAAACCCCGCTTCTGCAGAAAAACTCGCCGTCTCGGCGCGGAAGTTCTGGGTAGACGAGCCCGAAATGGGCCTAGAAAACGTTGAATGGGTCATCATTGACGAAGCAGACATTCTGTTTGGTATGTTCAATATCCCTTTTTCTGCGCATTCCAAATGAATTATTGGGCGCCTAGACCCTGACTTCGAGGCATCAACGCGCCAGTTGCTGGCTGATATCGCCGCGGCAAAGGGACAGCCAGTTCACGTTCTCCCCGCCTCCCCCGTCTCACTCAATGAGACACGGCCGAGTCCCGAATTCCCACTACCAATATCATATCCCTTCCATCTCCTGCTCACCAGTGCTACCATTCCAAATTCCCTCAGTAATTATCTGTCTACCCACCATCCTGCGCTAATCCGCCTCGCGTCCCCGAAACTACATCGCTTGCCTGGCGCTCTACGAATAGAGCATGCTAAATGGACGGGCGGGAACAAGGATGCAGATATTGAACGCCGCATTCGGCGCGTATGGGCCGAGGATGCTCTCACGCATGCGAAGAGTGTTCTCCCAACTGGCAGTCCAGTCAAACTTTCCAAAATTATCGTATTCTGTAACAAGAAGAGTAAAGTAGAGCAGCTCACTGCATTCCTCGATACTCGTGGTGTCGCCTGCGTCGCGCTGACGGGAGACGCGGATGCTCGCCAGAGGGGAAACAATCACCACTTGGATGGGTTCTTAAAGTCGAGCGACTCCCATGCGACATCAGGTTCTCGGCCATCGAAGCCTCCAATTTCGAAAGCTGGCCTATCGAATCCTGCGATCACCCCTCATGTTCTTGTCACGACCTCACTCCTCTCGCGCGGCCTCGACTTTAGCCCTGAGATCAAGCATATTTTCATTGTGGACGAACCGCGCAACATGATCGATTTCCTACATCGCGCCGGGAGAGCAGGCCGTGCTGGAGAATCGGGGAAGGTTGTCGTGTTCGGGCGCGCAGAAGGACGTGGTAGCGGTCGGACGGGAGAAATGCGGAAGAAGATTAGTATGCTGGCATAGACTGTAGACCCTCGCTAATCCTGGTATGGACTTCATGCTAATAATGATTCCCAGCTCATCTGTTGGTCAATGTGAATGTCGTTGGTTGTCGAGTACTGATCTCTTTGTAAAGATTTCTAGTGTCTGTCAACAATTTAAATAAACATAATAAAAATATACAAGAACTGGTAAGAATTTATGCAGATTATTGTATTAAATGATAGGATATTAGAATTCTCAGGAATGCTACAAGCAGGTGGGTGGGACCCTGGACCTACATTGATGTGTGTATTGAGGATATTAGCAAGGTAGATGGAACATTTTAACCTGTCTAATGCTGTCATGCAAAGCAATTGACATCACAAACATTGTACCATTTTTGACTGCTAAATATTTAAAATCCACTATGGTGTAGTCTGTGGGTAAGCAGGCTTTGGATATTATGTTTTTCAGTTTTTAAACAACCAGACTTAGCAATATTTCTTTCTCTATTCATGTGACCCAAGTCACATGATTTAATCATAATTCATCACTTCAGCAGATTGGTCATTTGCAGGGGTTGCAAGCTGGAAGGAGAAAGTGGAGGGACTCAGAAGGGCAATGGAAGGGGTGGCCTGCTGGAACCATGTATGGTAAGTTGCAGCTCACTTAGGATCACACTGATTCTGCCTATGACATCAGGCCAACTCATCAACACAAGGTGGGGTCTCCCTCGCCCTCAACATTGCCCTTGTCCTGACCCACCCTCCCCACTCTGCAATGGCACAATACCCTGGCCTTGTCCTCATCCTCCCCTCTTGTTTCCCCTCACTCAGACTCAGCAATGGTGCAATGCACACACAATTGCATGTGTTGTGCTGTCACTGAGCCTGAGCCTGGTCCTCAACCTCAATCTCTTGTCCTCACCTCAACTTCATCCTCTCAACCTTGTCCTGGGCCTCCAAGTTGAGCTCAGCATGCAGAAGCAACAGCACAATGTGCACAATTGTGCATGTTGTGCTGTTGCTCCTGCATGGTACTCCCTTGAGTCTCATCCTTGTCCTCAATTTTGACCTTGACCTTGCCCTGTTCCTGGTCCTTGCTCTGGTCCCACCCCTTGCTCCACCCTCATCTTCATCCTTGCCCACCCTTCCTGTTCAGCAACCACACATTGTGTGCTGTCACCCCCAAGAGCATGAATGTTAGGGGCTGAATGTACAAATATATCCAACAGTACCTACTGGGCACATGTGATTCTAATATCACATGTGCCATGTCTAGTATATAAAATTTCACCTAGTTACCTGTAGGGGATCCTACTTTTGTCTTTACACATCATCTAGTGAATACCATTCAGTATTGTTCACTTGTGTGATTTTAAGGCATAGGATCCATCACCCCCTTACAATGGAGAAGCAACCATACAATGCACACAATTGTGTGCATTGTGTGGTCACTTCTCTCACCCTTGGTGCTGCTCCTCTCGCCCATCTTCCTCTCATCTTTGCTGTCACTGTTGCCCTTGGTGGCTTGCCATTCAAGTTGCCCTACACCAACAGGTATACCTGTGCTATTTTCTATTAATGACAACACTACCTGTCCCCTCTATGTACATATTTTTCTAATACAGTTCGTTTTGCTTCCCTCTCACTACTGTACCTGTCTCCTCTATTTTCCTTGTCCAGTGTCCATATCCTTCAAAATTGATATTATATGCATATCAAGATATTATACACATAACATCTTTTTGGCCTTAGTGAAATTTCCCCCCTTGGGCCACAGCCATCCCTGCATGGCCACCACATGTGTCACCTGACACCAAAAGGTTGCTTTGGTCATGGCTGAGTGGAGTTTGAATTATAGGTTGATGGGTTGTGATTGGTTGTGATTGGTTGACCAATCAACCTCTACACATGCTGGGGCTTCCCATCACTTGTGTTGGCAGTCCAATTAAACCTGTTGGCAGGGATCCTAAGACTTATTAGACTTTCATTTGGACTTATGGGACTTACCTTGTATGGTAGGTCCTTTGCACAGCCCTTGC